>VXBI01001726.1:0-98729 GCA_013397375.1 Toxostoma redivivum | reverse complement strand
AAAAAAAAAAAAAAGAAAAAAAAGGGATAAAAAAACCCCAAACCCACGCAGCTAGTCCATCTGTTGATTAAATGAAGGATAAAACTTTTGGAGAGAGCAGTGCTTCTCCACGGGCAGCTGGTTTTTTGCTCAGCCAGACATTAGTGCTGAACATCCCCCACCATACGCTGGGTTTCACCCTATTCCCCGAGCAGGGACGCCGTGTTTGTGGTGTCTGTGCTCCTGCTTATCTTTCCCTCTTCTTTTGCTGCGCTCGGATGCGATGCTGGGCTCAGACGCTGTCCTCCCTTCCCCTTTTCTCTTCCCCTCACTCTCTGCTTGTACTAATACTCCTTCGGGGAGAAAGCTGTGTTTGCATTTGCCTTTGCTGCTGCACAAAAGAAACCCACTGTGTCCTCCGTGTGGGTTTCTGGCTGAACAAATCTGAACTCTCCCTGGTACAGCAGGGCAGCGCCGGGGCCGGGCACAGCAGCAATTTGGAAGCTGCTCCCGGCCTTCCCGCATCCCTCCCTGCTCCCGCTGATCCTGCCAGTCCCTGCAGGTCAAATGGCACTTTGCTAGCGGGGCTGGAGAAGTTTGTGAGCGGGATCCAGCCGGGATTTGTTGGGTTCTCCCCCCCTCCCTCCTTCTGCAGCCATGATTTTAATGTGGGTTAATGCACTTTTTAATAGCGCTCGCGTTGGGAAGCCACGGCGGCTCCTCGGCTCTGCTGCCTGAGCTCAGCTGATTTGTCTCCTGCCTGTTCCAGCAGGATCGTGCATCTGGTACCTGCTTATTCATGCCGGGTTAGGAGGCACAGAGAGTGCCTTGCAGAGCGTTTTTTCGGCTGTTTTCTCCCTCAGGATGAGGCAGGAGCGTTGCTGTGGATTTGCCGCTCTCCGCACACCACAAAGGCGCTGTCAGCAGCACCGTGGCTCTTCCCTTTGGGGTGAAACCGTGCAAAGGATCCCTAAGAGGATTTAATGCACAGGATTCCTCCAGCCACACGCCGCTGTGGGGGAGGAAAGGCCTGGATGGAGGTGCTGAAGCTGTGTTGTGCATGCTGCCCCTTTAGCAGCTGCTGTGGGGTGTCCAGGTGTGCTGGCACTCGCTGGCTGTGACAGAGGTGTCCCTAAGGTGTGTGGGATGCTGTGTGGGCACACATGGGACAGCCCTGCCTTGCTCTGGAGGAGCTGGTGGTCTAAAACTCACTTCAAAGGACGACTAAAACTACTTGGCTCTGCCCTTCAGGAGTTTCAGGAGCTCCTTTTTGTGGGCAAGGGACAGGCAGGGCTGTGTTTTCTTGCAAAAGTGGCTTGAAGGGATTTGCCTTAATTAAATTCCCCTGAGACAAGAGCAGCAGGGCTGGAAGGATCACTGCTGCTGAAAACCCTACTTGGGATCTCTAGTCTGGACACTACTTTGAAAAAAAATCTCCTTATCCCAAACCTCTCCAAAAGGACATTTTCCATCACGGGACTTGCACACCTGTGCCCTTGGGTTGTATTTCATGGGCATCCCGGTGCTATCCTGACATGCTGCTGTTCCTGCAGCCCGTGCAGGCTGCAACTTCCAGTGGAGCTTGCAGGAGGAGGAAGCTGCTTTTTGCTCCTGTCTGGGGCTGTGCTGCACCTGGGAGGGAGAAGAATCTGTCCCACAGCTCCCTGCCCCAGGGCACCTGGGCAGAACAAATTTCCTTCCCTGGAGCATCCTCTGTATTTCCCCCTTGCAAATGGTCCACAGCAGCCTGTGCTGGCTCCTTCTGAGGAGGATAGGTCAGTGCTCCAGGGCTGCTTTTTCCCTGGTACCACTCACTCTTCCACCCCCTCAAAGCTGTCAGGGCTTTGGTGGAAGGGAGAGAAAGTCCCAGCACAGTTGGGATTATCCATTACAATGGGATGTGTGGTACCCTTGGTGGGAAGGAATTGCTGCTGCCATGAATCTGCCTGCCTTTGCTTCTCCCTGGGGAATAATTCACCAGTCCCTCCCCTGCTCCAGTGCCAGCCAATCTGGGGGAGGCTGGAAACAACTGGGGGAGTGTGGGAGCTGGGGCGAGGAGCACCACTGAAGATGCACCTACAGCCACCTCCTTCCCTCGCTGGCCTGTACTAGATGGATTTGGCAGCATCTTAAATTTACCTTGGATGGGAAGATTTCTGCCTGTCTGGGGCTCTCTTTCCAAAGGCATGTTTGCTTTCCCTCGGGGTGATGAATACCGAGTTCTCTGGGTGTTGCAGGGTATGTTTTTCTCCTTCACAGTTCACTTGGTTCCTCCCTGGAAGCAAATGCTTTACAATCTTCTGTCAGAGGGGCCCATTATCAGCAGCAGTGGCTCAACTTCCCATGGCTCAGCAGCAGCCCCCAGGTGGAGAAGTGTGAAATTATGCTGATGAGAGAAAACAGGCCAATTCCACCCACCAACACTGGCTAGGACCAAGAGATGAGGATTTCCACACCTTGGGGGTGGTTAGTGGGTGATGGGGAGGAAAAATGCAAGGTTTGGGGTGCTGGGAGTGTGTGTGCAAGAGCTGGGGCACTTGGGGAGTTTCTGTCTCTGACAGCCACGAGTCTGTTAATGAAAAGCCTGGAGATCTGTGGCTGAGGTCCCTCTTCCATGTTAATCCTTCTTGCCATGTGGAGAGCAGGGCAGCTTTGCAAGGGAAGTGTGCTGGGCTGTTCCCTAAACCCAGTGTCAGCACTGGGAGCTGTTTGGGACGTTTGAGGAGTGGAAGCTTTAAAAATGATGATGAGGAAGAGCTGCTGAAGCCCAGGAGGCTGCACCTCAGGGGCAGTTCTGTGGTTCTGTGAACTGAAAATGGTTGAGTAGAAGACACAGATGGTTTGGAAAGTGCTTTGTGAGGTGCTGCTGGTGGAAAGGTGCAGCCTTGGCAGGGGCAGTGCATTCACAACTGGGCTGCATGGGAAGGAAACTGAAATAAGCCTCAAGTTAAAACTGGTGTTGTCCAGTCTGTGCTGTCCCAAAGGAATGGTGCAGAATTGCCTCCTCCAATGCTTGTTTTAACACAATTTAGGTTTCCCATCTCCCATCTGCACCTCCTGCAGCGAGAGCCACGTGAGGACCACCGATGACTTTGCTCAAATCAGGTTTTTTGCAAGGTTTCAGCTCTCAGAAAAGCACGGGGGGAGGAGCTGGGGTTTTGCTCAGGTGCCCTGTGCCAGAGGCAGGGGAGATGGGCAGAAGTTCCCCCTTGGATCTAAAGCTGCATCCCCAGCAGCCTCCCCCTTCCAAGGTTAAGCAGAGGTGCCCAGGCAGTTTATGCACAGCACATCTCGGGCTGATGTCGATTATTTCTGTGCTTTCCTGTTGGTTTAGGGGACACCAACTGGAGTCTGAACGTGCCTAGAAATCCCTGACAGGTTCCCAGCACCGCGTGTCACCAGCTCCAGCCGCTCTGTAGTCGGACTGCAAACGTTGGGATAAAAAAGCTCCGTGCTCTTCTTTCTTTTGTAGCTGTAAATAAAGGGGGGAGAGGCCAATGTGCCCCTTAGGTTGTGAGTTGGCTGAGGATCAAGGGCTTTGAATAAACTGTTTTCTTCCTGTGAGCAGCCTGTGATGGAGAGTGTGGCTGCTCCAAAGCTCTGATTTAATGATCGGCTTTGCGAGTTTGTACAGTGCTCTCAGCTCCTCAGCACGCTGGGTGCAGGGGGCTTTATGGAAATGCTGCTGGAGAATTGGCTTTACATCACTTCCAGAATCTTTCCAGTAGGATTAAACAGCTTCTATTTATTTATTTATTTACTTTAAAGCCCAGCAAATTTATACCAACAATTGCTGAAGGCCCTAATTTATCTTCTGTTCAGGAGCAATACAAGTCTTTCCTTTGGCTTCATTGAGAGCTACCTCTGGCCAGAGAGAGTGACAGAACCACGGTGACCATGTACAAGCTTATTTTATAAATCAATAGGTAGTGAAACAAATTGGTTGTAAATCAGTCTCTTATTTGCTGAGATTTAAGGCGTTTGGTGGAGCTCTGAGTTCTTGAGGCGGTCTGCTCTGCCTTCAGGGCTGGCACATGGCCTGGATTTTGCAGGGATGTGGGAACCCAGTACTCATTTCAAACATGCCAGGAGATGTGCGGGATTTCTTGGCTGGGAAGAAATAAAGTTTGAAACCTGTGCTCGTCTTTCCAGGCAAAGGTTGAGCAGCAGGATCCTGGGGTTTCCATTCCTCCACTTCCCTGCACCTCATGGCACATCTGTACTCCAGTCTGCTGGAAGGGGGAAGAGCAAAGTATCCATTTCTGAATTGTGCCTTGTGGTAGGACAGAGAAAATGCTGGGATTTGGTCTTGGAAACGATGGCCTAACAGATGTCCTGGTTCAATATGCCCTTTGAGTGTAGCCGAGCCTGTTTATTCATTGCCTCGCTGGCAAGACCCACACTCCAGTGTTTGCCTTTCCCTGGTGGCAGCAGCAGCCTCCAAAGTGGAGCAGAAGGAGCTGGAGGTCACTTGGCTGTTACATGGCTCTTCCTTTTACCGACTTGCATTAAACAGCTTAAAATCTAAATGTGCTTTTAGTGCCTGTGAGCGATGGGCTCTGGGCGTCCTGCCTCGGCTGCTGTCACGTGCTGGAGAAGTGGGAGGTGGAACACTCGCATTGTTAAATTCAGATGCTAACTTGGGGATAAGATCTTGTCTTAATGTGTTCATTCAACGCCCCCACTCGCAACAGAAGCTACAGCAGCTTTTGGTCTGCTGCATTTGGGGTGGAGCAGGATGTAATTGGTTTTTGAGGGCTTTGCCATAACTGCTCCTCATTAACCATTGATGCAGGCACGGTCAGACTTTCAACTCCAATAATGGATGTTGTCTTTTGTTTCCAATTTCTTTGCTTTGGGTGGAATTGCCGCGCAGGTTTCACATGTGTGTGGTCATGTGGTGGCTAATTCACCTAAGGGCTGCTGGATTTATGGTCTGGGGTTGTCATGCTCAATATGACACAAGGAAAAGGCAGTGGTGAACCCCTGCCTGGCTGGGCTGGGGCTGGGAGGATGTGGAGCCTTCTGGGTGAGCAGCCAGCCCCTAAGCTGTGGGAGGGGAAATAGAAATGGAGAAAATGTTCAATAATGTGTTTTTTCTGAGCAGCTCTGCCCAGCAGGACACACACTGCTAATTATGGGTGAAATATGCCCCAGTGGTGGAAGGGATGAGCTTCCTCAAACTTCCCCATGGATGAGGGTTCAGTCTTTGTGCTGTGGGTCCAACATAAGCAGGGAGTGAGTGGGAGAAGCCACAGGGTTTGGAATCCCACCTTGAATTTTGGGCAAGTTATCTTTAACCTAAAATCACCTAACTCATTAAAAGGTCAGAAAGAAGGGCCTGAATCCCTCTCAGGTGCCTGTTGTCTCGTCCCCCTCCCACCCCCGGCATAAATGAGTATTCAAGCAGTCTGCTGCCAGTCAGTGAATGTCAATATTGGATAAGTGTTTCCTTTATATCACTGCAATTTAGCATAAGCTGCTTGGAAACAAATGTCTTCCATAAGCATGAGGTGTTTCAGTAAGTACACAGTCAACATTACTATGAGGATTAAATAAATGTCAGCCCCACTTGTATGCTCAGCAGCGAGTTAAGACAGCCGAACTTGCATAATGGCCAGCACGGCAGGAACAACAGCAGGGATTTTGAGAGTCTCTGGAAAAAGTGGGATGGAAGGAGCTGCTTTGGATGCATCCAAAGCCTCTGGATCAGAAAGGGATGTGGAGACAGGTGCAGAGCTCCTTAGGGCAGGGGTAGGTGATGATGGGAAGGAATCCTTCCCTGTGAGACTCTGGCACCGAGGGCTGTGCCCTGTCCCTGGGAGTGTCCAAGGCCAGGTTGGATGGGATAGTGAATGTCATCCCTGCCCATGGCAGAGGGAGGAATGAGATGCATTTCAAGGTTCCTTCCAACCCAAACCATTTTAATTCTGTGGCAAGGAGTGCAGAGATGTGTGGAGCTTCCCTTTGGACTGCCAGGCCTGCTCTTTCTTTGGTGCTGGCTGCAAACCAAAGATGGAAACGTGGTTTGGCCAATATTGGCTGGATCTGCCTCTGCCTTTCCCAGTGCAAACTGGGAGCTGCTTGGCTGCAGCTGGTGAGGCCAAGGATGAGGCTCAGCTTTGTGAGGAGCTGTGAGCCCTGATTCACCTCCAGCCCAAGGCTTGCCAAAGCCACAGGGATGCAGCCCGTGAGGAAAGGGTGATGCTGGTCCATGTGACAGCATTGTCCCCCTGGCAATGCTGTGGGGCCTGCAGGTGCTGCAGGGACATGGTCACCTCTGACTGCTCTGCCTTCAGGTTTTGGGGGAAGTTTCTGCCCAACAGGAAAGCCTCTGCTGGCTGGGTTTAAATCCCTTTAGAGAAGCCAAATGGAGATATCGCTGAGGCAGCCGAGGCTTCAATCCTTCCCTCAAGCTATGTCTGCAGGAAAACCTTCCTCTTTGCCACTCCTCACTTTGTATCTTCTCCTGTCACCCTAAGATGTCACTTGGTGCTGTCTTGGTCAGCCCGTGACAAGTTCTGCCAGCGAGGAGACAAACCCAGGGAGCGTGGTGGGGGGCTGAGCTGGCTGTGTTTGCATCCCCGACCATGCAAAGCTGCTGCTCTCTCCCCAGCTGGCAAGGCGCTGACTGGAGCCACTTGTTCCCAGCTGCACAAAAATAACCGGAGACAAAATCGTTATCACTCAGATGAGCCTTATCAGCTCCTCCGATGTCTGCGGCTGCCTCTGCCCAGCGAGCGAGCCCTCCTTCCCCGCAGGGTGTGTGTGTGCTCTTAAGGACCGGCCCTGGCTGTTCCAGGGAGCCTGAGCTGAGCATCCCAGCCCTGGCTGTTCCAGGAGACCTGAGCCGAGCATCCCAACGTGTCCAGCAGCCGCAGGTTTCCCAAGGCTGCGCAATTCTAGCTGGAGGAGCTGCTGGAGCACACAGGGGTGTCCCAGTGGCCCAGCCCGGGGAGGGGGTGCAGAGGGGCAGGAATCCCGGCTGCAGAGCGGGTCACCTGGCGGAGCGGCGGCAGGTTTCACCCTCAGTGCTCCCGTTCAGCCTGGCGGTGGCAGCAGCCGCGCTCGCATGGAGCCGGCGCTGCGCTCCCACCTGCCCGTGTCGCGCTCCTTGGCCAGCGCCAAGGTGACCCGCGGGGCTCGGGCTCTGCGGGGATGCTGAGAGCAGCGCAGAGAGCTCTGGGCTCAGCAGCTGAGGCCGTTCCCTAGGAATGGAGAGGTGATTTGAGTTGGGGCCCGTCTGAAGTTACCCCCCTCAGTGGCTGGACACGTCCAGGAGGAGCCTGAGGTGACCCTGCCTGGGGGCACACCGTGAGTGCCATGGGCTGCTCCATGGGTCCGGCTGTAGGACGGGGATGTGGGGCTGTCTGACCCAGCTTTGTGCCCCCACAGTGATAAATAATTGTGCATGAGGGGTTCACCAGCTCCATGAACAGCTCCACAGTCCGTGGATAACCTGCAGCAGGGAATGGCTGCCATGCCTGGTCAGTGGTGCTGCGCTGCTCCTTGCTTTCTCCCACGAGCTGATCCCCGGAGTGTGATTCAACACTCGCCTCTTTTCCTTCTGGCTGTGTCTTTAATAAGCCAGGGCTGACGGGGCCACCCCCCACCCTCCACAAGTGCTGCAGAAACAGAACCAACAGATGCTAAAATTAGGCACAGCTGTTTGCAGCGTTTTGTCCTCCTGATCACAGAGTCTGACACTGTCTGTGCTTATTCCTCATCTTGTCCAGACACTGAAAAGGTTTAAGATATCAAAGCTTGGAGTGGCTGTAAATTAACTCCTTCTGTCTAAGCTGAAGCTCGGCTTACTGATGGCAGATTTCTTGTGATTGCTTTTATTTGCCCTTCTAATAATGGGAATTGCCAGGGAATAAGACAGGGTCTTCTCTCTGTACCTGGGAGACAACACTGTTGGCTTGGCCTGCTCAGGAGCTTCCCCACCAGGGACCAGGGGGAACATCTTCAGTCCTGCTGTTCCTCAGCCTTTATGTGCCTAAACCCTGCTCTGTGTGCAGATAACCTCAGCAGCCCAGCTCAGTCTCTGCACACTTAAAGTTGTTCAGTCCAGCCCCACATCCCTGCCATGGTGATTCCAGCCCCACATCCATCCCTGCCATGGTGATTGAAGCCCCACGTCCTGGCCTTGGTCATCTGCTCTTGCTTTGGTGAGGGGGAGGATTTTCTGGGCGTTTTTGGTGTGTGCAGGCTTTGTGTTCATGGTTTGGTTGTTGGGGTGGGTGTCACCCCACGGCTGCTCTTTCCCTCCCTGCCGTGTGTGTTTGGCCTGGCAGTGGCTGGGGAGAGCATTTTGGGATGAGGTGACTGTCCCTGTTACCTGCCACCTTGGAAAACATCCATTCCCTTCTAGTGGGGTGGCAGAGCAGGGGCTGAGTGGCACCAAAGTGGAGCTGTAACAATGGAAAGGGCAGCAGGAGGAATTTCATGGCAGAGCAGAAATGTCTTTTCTGTCAAGCCTGGAGCAGTGTACATGTCCCTTGTGACAGATCTGTGCTGATGGCAGCTCTTGGGCTGGCTGTGTCGGGGTCTGCATGGGGTTGTGAGTCTGAGGGGTCTTTTCTGTCTCTGTGTCTCTGTCTCTGTGTCTCTCTCCTGTGGCAGGAGCGCCTGCTGAAGATTCCTCTTGCTCCAGTCATGCTTAAAATGATAATGTTGGTTTAAGATAGACACTTGTGATAAACTGGGGAACACGGCACCCTTTAAAACCCTCAAAGCTCTCTCTCATCAAGTGGGCTGGCTGGAAAGGCAGCAGCCAGAGCGTTCCAGGGTGTCCAGATTGCTGTGATTCCATGCTGACCTGCTCCTAAGGATGCTGTGCCTTGAACTGCCACCTCTCACCTTCCTCCCCTCCTGACTGCAACAAGCTGCCCTTGGGCAGCATCTCTGTGCAGCTTCCTGTGGTCCCCCCACATTGCCTCTTTTCACTCTTTCTGTGGTGGAAGCAATCAGGAGGGGGAGAGCTAAAGGAAGGCAACTTTTCCCTGGGAAGAGTAGGGGAGGTGGGGAGGAAGATGAAACATCCCGAGGAAAAGGACCACGAGCAAGTGCAAGGGGTTGACATCCCTCGGCGATGTCTGCAGGAGTGGTTGTAGCAAACCTTTCATCCAGCACAGTGATTTTTTCCTGCAGCAGGGAGGTTTCTCCCCGTGGTTTGGCTTTCTCCCAAGGCTAGGCAGAAATCTGTGTAGTGCTCTTAACCCCTGCAAGGTTCTGCTGACTCGAGCAGATCGGAGTTGTTGTCCCTGTGGGAGCATCTTGTTCAAAATCAGGAAGAAAAGTTGAACTTTTGAAACTTTTAGAGCAGGAAACATGCAAGAGTTAGGGATTGGAGTCTTGGAAGTAGACTTGGCAAAATACCATGTTTTGATATCTGAAATTTTAACGTGGAGTTTAGGAAGGGTTTTTTGCACAAAGGATGGTGAGTATCCCTGTGGTGGATGAAGGGGAAACTTGTAAAAAACATTTGTCTGCTGATTGCTGGTTTTTCTCTGGGGCTTGGAAATGGATTTCAGGTCTCTTCTTGCCTTTGGCCTGGCCAGTGAGCCACCGTGGTGGCTCTCTGAACGCCCCAATTTGTCACAGTATATTGAATTCTAAACCAGTGTTAATCTGATCTGAGTGTCTGTAAAGCATCTTGTGTTGGGTTTGATAAAATTAGGTTTTATTGTCTAACACAGTTTATTTCTCTTGGTCTGGTTGCTTGCTTTTATTGCCTGTTCTGCTCTGTACCATGAGGCCATCGTGTGCCAGCATCTGCCTCACTTTCTCAGCTCTCAAAGCACCTTAAAATCAGCCCCTAACTATTGGAACTATGGAAAGACTCTGAAGGTGCCAATGATTTCAGTCTGGCACTGGTGCATTGAGCAGGTAAAGAAAGGACCTAAGAGGCAATTGAAGAGATTGATGGGCACTAATGGGGATAATTGTAATTTTTGTCCTGTGTTTTTAATAAAGTGATTGACGACAGGCACAGCTGGAGCCCCCGTGCGGAGACCAAGAGATGGAGTTAAATTACAGAGGCTTCTTAACTTAATGAGGCCAGGTAATAAAAACGAGGCATAATGAGCAAGGTATAATAGTACTATGATGGTTAGAGTGCTCTCACCCAGGGCTGAGCAGGCGGTGCCTGGGTGTGCTTGGGGTGATCCCACTGCAGGAGGGGCTGACCTCCCTGGGGAAGATCAGGAGTGGGAGATTTGGGGAGGATACTGGGTGATCCCAGTGGGAAGAGAGGTTTCCTCCCCAGGGAAAGATCAGGAGTGGGAGATTTGGGGAGGATATTGGGTGATCCCAGTGGGAGGACGGGTTTCCTCCCTGAGGAAAGATCAGGAGTGGGAGACTTGGGAAGGATTTTGGTGATCCCACTGGGAGAAAGGGTTTCCTCCCTGGGGAACAATCGGGAGTGGGAGATTTAGGAAGAATATTGGGTGATCCCATTGGGAGGAGAGGTTTCCTCCCTGGGGAAAGATCAGGAGTGAGAGACTTGGGGATATTGGGTGGCCAAGTGCTAAGCCAGGACTGAATGAGCAGGTGGAGCACCAGACATTTATGATCTCCTCCGTGCTTCTGGTTGTATTTGTAAAGTTTGGAGCAGCTCTGCTCCAGGTTTTATTCACTTCATGAAAGCTTGGGGGAGTCCATGTGACCCCTGTTGCTACACAGATGACATGGCCAGAGGGTCAGATTTAGTGTCATGAAGGAAAATCAAAATTTAACAGCCTGGAGGGAGGATGTACAGGGAGTGGGTGGATGGGCTTGGGAAGGTTGGCCAGGGCTGCACCAGGCTCTTGTCACACCTTGATTTGGAGCCGTGGCAGGGAGGCTGCAGCAGCTGGATTGGGACCTTTGTGGGGGTGGAGGTGGGAAGAGGATTAGTGTCTGCAGAGCAGTTGGGTGTCTGCCGCTGCTAAATGTGGTTAAACTTGAGCGACTTCTAATCTAATAATGAAAGGAAGAGAAATAAGTGTTCTCAGTGATGCATGCCCCTCACGGTAAGTACTAATTGAAAACAGATATTTACTTTAAAATGAAAATGTAATACGATAATGGTGGGTTGAGAATTTCGCACACGTAGGAGGGAGAGATGAGCATGCACAGCCTCCCATCTGCTGTGCCCTGCCTCGGTGTGCCCCTGGGAGCAGGATCTCCCACACTGCTGGGCCTGGCAGCCTGGACAAAGGACCTGGGGCTTGTGCTGGAGCAGAGCTCAGCTCACTCAGCTAAAATCAGCTTCATTGGGGGTCTCTTGAGCTGAATTTGGTCTGCAGAGGACCTTCCAAGCTGGGCTTCTGTCCTTCCTCCCACACCTTGCAGAGCTTTCCCAGCCAAATCTCCATGGGCAGGAGGGATGGGGAAGAATCACCTCCCAAATCTCCATGGGCAGGAGGGATGGGGAAGAATCACCTCCCAAATCTCCATGGGCAGGAGGGATGGGGAAGAATCACCTCCCAAATCTCCATGGGCAGGAGGGATGGGGAAGAATCACCTCCCAAATCTCCATGGGCAGGAGGGATGGGGAAGAATCACCTCCCAAATCTCCATGGGCAGGAGGGATGGGGAAGAATCACCTCCCAAATCTCCATGGGCAGGAGGGATGGGGAAGAATCACCTCCCAAATCTCCATGGGCAGGAGGGATGGGGAAGAATCACCTCCCAAATCTCCATGGGCAGGAGGGATGGGGAAGAATCACCTCCCAAATCTCCATGGGCAGGAGGGATGGGGAAGAATCACCTCCCAAATCTCCATGGGCAGGAGGGATGGGGAAGAATCACCTCCCAAATCTCCATGGGCAGGAGGGATGGGGAAGAATCACCTCCCAAATCTCCATGGGCAGGAGGGATGGGGAAGAATCACCTCCCAAATCTCCATGGGCAGGAGGGATGGGGAAGAATCACCTCCCAAATCTCCATGGGCAGGAGGGATGGGGAAGAATCACCTCCCAAATCTCCATGGGCAGGAGGGATGGGGAAGCGTCACCTCCCTGGTCACTGACATGGGGACAGTGGTGCTGACTCTCTTCCTGACAGTCTCTGCTGCTGACACCCCTTGCTGCCCCTTTCTGGCTGTCCTGCCCCATTTCCCTGGCGTGCTGGGTGGACCTGGCTGATGCTGCCTTCTGGCTGCTGGAGGAGCACCGGGGACACCTTTGCTGTCTCAGCCCATCTGAATGGGTGCTGATCCCTTGGGGAAACCCCTGGCTGGGAGTGCAGAGACTACAGCACCTCTTGGTGTCTGTTTGTCCGCCCTCCCCTCCTCTCCCCGAGCCAGTTTCGCTGCTCCAGAGCCACAGTCAGGATGCTTTTCTGAGTGCTTGTAACAAAGCTCAGTGCAGCGTGACTGGTGGCCATTAAAAGATCTTCCCCAACAAGAGCCCCCCCAGCGCTGGAATCTTCTGAGGGAAATAGCCTGGCCCTAATCCCTTTGTGCAGAGTTCCTGCTTGTTTCTTCCTATGGGTGCATTTGTATAATTTGCATTTTGCACTCTGATCGTATGCATAGAATTCAAATTGAAATGGGGCTTGAATACATTTGCATGCTAATGAGGCAGTGGCTTTATTTATTTATTTGGAGCCCTCTCAAGCAGGCAGCCGTGTGCTGGGGAGCAGCTGATGCAGCTCTCCTGGTGACACAGCGCTGTGGCAGCAGAGGAGCCTCAGCTTTGTCCCAGGACCCACTTGCCCCCTGTGTGTGAGCAGGTGAGGCTGGTGGGCTCTGCTCAGCACCTTTGGCTCAGCCTTGCTCAACCTGTGTGGAGACCAACAATTTCAGCCCCCTTAACTACCCAGAGATGCCCCTTTAGGTAATCCTGGTGTTAGCTGGGTGTGGGTGAAACATTTCTGTTAGAGTTGGAAGTAGAGGCACGAGCCACTCAGTGGTGACTGCAGGGGACCATGGGCAGAATAACCAGAGCGTGTCCCTGTCCTCTCCTTGACTTTGGGGTGCTGCCCACAGCTCCCTGTGTTCCTTCTCTCTGTTTTGGTGCTGTTATTTCTGGTGTCCTTGGGCACCAAGGGATGCTGCACAGGGCTTGGGCTGTGCTGCCCATCAACCGCCAGCTGCTGATGGGCATGATCTCACTGCAGGAAGCACTTTCCTCCCTGGGGAACAAGCAGGAGTGGGAGACTTGGGAAGGATATTGGGTGATCCCACTGGGAGGAAGGGCTTTCCTTACTGGAGAAGAATCAGCAGTGGGAGCACCTGGGAGTTTCCCTTGGTGCTGCCCTGCTCCACCCACGCTGTGCTCCCTCAACAGGAACCTCTCTGTAAAGCAATAGCAAAGAAAGTTTGGAAATGTTGAGAAGGAGAAGCTAAGGACTGGGAGAAAACCAGTTCCCAAAACTCCACAGCATTACTGGGTGGGGAGAAAGACCCCAAAGCCTCTGAGTTGCAGCATTGAGTCCCTTTGTGCGTGATTTGGAGCCCCAGCAGACACACCCAGAGCACAGCTTGGTGCTCAGCCTTTCCATGCCAGCTCTCCCTCCCGGATGACTCCTGCTGCAGCTGAGTTCCTTGCTGGCACAGGGAGCACTGGCCAAGCCAGGGCTCCTGAAATGGCAGCAGGAATTGGGTCACATTGTGCTGCCCCAGGAGAGGGAGTTTCTCTCAGAGCAGTCTGGCTTCCAGTTATTATTTTACAGAGGATGTTAGAGGTTGATAAGAGAGCTGTTCTGACTGCCAGTGGGGCTTATTTGGGGCTTATTGTGTGCTCCAGTTTGTATTTTAATATAGTCAAAGGTGACTTACAACTTTAATATTAATTTTAAAACTGATTGCTCGACTTGCTTTTTTATCTATGTTAAACCAGATTAATCTCAGCCTTCCTTGATCCTGTTGGTAGCTTTTCTCTCCCTGGCTGGAGCCACACGTGGTCTGTGTTGCACCAACAAAAGCTGAGGAGGAAGATGTTTTTGTGGCGATAAAGAATTGTCACGGGGCTGCTTTTTTTCCAGAGAAATCTCAGCTCTACAAGCTCGACAATGGCATCAGTGGGAGCTCTTGCTTTTGTCCAAGGCTCTCCTCCCGAGTGTGCAGAGCGGGGCTTTGCTGAACAACACCTGGTTTTGTGCTTCCCATAGAAAGCTGCTCCTTGCTGTTGTGTTTCTCGGCGGTTTTCCAGAATCCACCCTCTCCGTGCTGCTTTGTGCCTCTGCCATTACAATTCCTCGCACGCTCGCTCTGCTGCTCGCAGGGTGTTCCGTGCCCGAGGTGACAATATTCTCTGGGTTGGGAAGGTGGCCTTGGGGCAGCAGGAGCTGCACTTGGATCCTTGTCCTGTTTCTGGCTCCTTGGGCACCTTTGGGAAGGCTGGAGGAGCCAACAGCAGCCAGAGCTGGGTGATGTGGTGCCTCTGGGTGCCGAATCCGTGGGGGTTTGGGCATTTGCTTGAAACTTGGAGTAAAAGTCGCACCTTTCAAGCTGGCCACTTGGGTACCCAAAACTGAGTTGCTCTTGGCAAAATTGAGCTGGGCTGCCCAAAGTGGAGGCTGGTGCTCTCCAGCAGTTTTCTAGGCAATCCCAGAATGGTTTGATTTGGAAGAGACCATAAAGCCCATCCACTTCCACTCCCTGCCATGGTGGGGACACCTTCCACTCTCCCAGGTTGCTCTGAGCCCCATCCAGGCTGGCCCTGAGCACTTCCAGGGATGGGCAATCCCAAATGATGTTCTTTAAGTGAATCCCCTTGACTTGACCATTGGACTTGATGACCTTAACGATCTTTCCAGCTGTAATGATCCCACGATCCTGTGACATCCCCAGCACACCCAGTGAGCAGTCGTGCTGCTGTAGGTGCGCTGCATCTCAGGCCATCCTTGCTGGTGCTGTCAGTCTGTGCAGCGTTGGTGGGTGGTTGATCTTTGTAGTTGGAAGAAAAGGATCAGAGTCATGGCCCTGGACACCTGTGGTCATAAAGCTTCATGTCCTGAGCATTGATCAGCCTGGTGCCAGTGGCACCAGTGAAACCACCCCAAATACTGAGTTTACAGTACTCCCTGTGCCTCTGGGAATGATGGCTGGAATCAAATGCTCTCTAAGCAGCCTTTAGGTTTTTCCTGGTCTGTGTTTGGGAAAGCACTTTACTGATGGTCCATGCTCTCCAAAATACCTCCTAAATGCTGCTCGTAGCTTTTCTCCTGCCAGCCTTACAAAGAACTGTGTTTCAGAGCTTGTTATTCCGTGCACAGTGCTGTAAATAAACATGCTGGATTGGTGGGCTGGAATTTGAATGAGCCCAGTGCATCTGACAGTGACACGTGGGGGGAACTGAGGCACGGAAGGCTCGTGTGACATCCATGAGAGCTGGTGTCACAACCTGGGGGGGAACAGGAGGATTTGTTCCCTAGATCTGCCTCTGGTCTGTCTGTTCTGCTTCAGCCTGAGGTGGGGAAGCACCAGGTACTCAGGAGCCAAACGAGATAAGACAGTGATAAGACTGAAAAGCCACTGAAGGCAAGACTTGACTCCGTGCGAGGGAATGCCGAGCAGCAGCCACATCAATCCCATTTGTTTTACATTTCAGAGCTTAATGAGACAGAAATCGCATGGCAATTGTCACATGTGAAGGCAGAGATTGCTGGTTTGCATTTAACTAAAGCAAGCACTGCATGCAGCACCGGGATCCTCCTCCTGCAAAGTGCTGCTGCCCCAGAGCTCAGACCCACCCTGGCTGGAAACAATCCCCTGGCAGCCACACCAGGTGCTCCTGGAGGTCCCCAGCCTTCTCAAAAATACTCCAATGTCCCATTCTTTGTGTGGAATGGTTTGGGTTGGAATGGTAACCGAGCCCAGGAACTGAATTCTTTGTGGTTTCACCAGGATGTGGGTACTGAAAACCTTTTGGAATGATCTGTAGGAAGTTTAATAAGACTTGAGGGCAGGTGCTGCAACCCCCAGGATCCATCCAGGCTGGGGATGAGGGGCTGGAGAGCAGCTCTGGGAGAAGCACTGGGGGTGCTGGGGGGTGAGGGCTGGCCCAGAGCCCCCCTGTGCTGGGCTGAGCCCCCAGCGTGGGCACAGGGGAGGGGAATTCTGCCCCTCTGCCCTGCTCAGGTGAGACCCCACCTGCAGAGCTGCCTCCAGCTCGGGGGTCCCAGCACAGGAAGGACCTGGAGCTGCTGGAGCCAGGCCACAGGAGGCACCAGGATGAGCAGAGGGATGGAGCAGCTCTGCTGGGAGGAGCTGGCAGAGCTGGGGGTGCTCACCTGGAGAGGAGAAGCTTTGGGGTGAGTGAATTGTGGCCTTCCAGTGCCTGAAGGAACTGACAAGAAAGATGGGGAGAGCCTGGGGACAAGGAATGGAGGGACAGGACAGGGGGAAATGGCCTTGAGCTGAGGGAGGGTAAATTCAGATATTAGGAAGAAGTTGTTCTCCATGAGGGTGCTGAGGCCCTGGAATGCATTTCCCAGAGCAGCTGTGGCTGTCCCTGGATCCCTGGAGGTGTCCAAGGCCAGGTTGGACAGGGCTTGGAGCACCTGGGGCAGTGGAAGGTGTCCTTGCCNGCACTGCATGCAGCACCGGGATCCTCCTCCTGCAAAGTGCTGCTGCCCCAGAGCTCAGCCCCACCCTGGCTGGAAACAACCCCCTGGCAGCCACACCAGGTGCTCCTGGAGGTCCCCAGCCTTCTCAAAAATACTCCAATGTCCCATTCTTTGTGTGGAATGGTTTGGGTTGGAATGGTAACCGAGCCCAGGAACTGAATTCTTTGTGGTTTCACCAGGATGTGGGTACTGAAAACCTTTTGGAATGATCTGTAGGAAGTTTAATAAGACTTGAGGGCAGGTGCTGCAACCCCCAGGATCCATCCAGGCTGGGGATGAGGGGCTGGAGAGCAGCTCTGGGAGAAGCACTGGGGGTGCTGGGGGGTGAGGGCTGGCCCAGAGCCCCCCTGTGCTGGGCTGAGCCCCCAGCGTGGGCACAGGGGAGGGGAATTCTGCCCCTCTGCCCTGCTCAGGTGAGACCCCACCTGCAGAGCTGCCTCCAGCTCGGGGGTCCCAGCACAGGAAGGACCTGGAGCTGCTGGAGCCAGGCCACAGGAGGCACCAGGATGAGCAGAGGGATGGAGCAGCTCTGCTGGGAGGAGCTGGCAGAGCTGGGGGTGCTCACCTGGAGAGGAGAAGCTTTGGGGTGAGTGAATTGTGGCCTTCCAGTGCCTGAAGGAACTGACAAGAAAGATGGGGAGAGCCTGGGGACAAGGAATGGAGGGACAGGACAGGGGGAAATGGCCTTGAGCTGAGGGAGGGTAAATTCAGATATTAGGAAGAAGTTGTTCTCCATGAGGGTGCTGAGGCCCTGGAATGCATTTCCCAGAGCAGCTGTGGCTGTCCCTGGATCCCTGGAGGTGTCCAAGGCCAGGTTGGACAGGGCTTGGAGCACCTGGGGCAGTGGAAGGTGTCCCTGCCATGGCTGGGGTGGCACTGGATGAGCTTTAAGGTCCCTCCCAACCCAAACCATCCCAGCATTGTGTCCTTGTCCTCCAACGGGTGCAAACCCTCCTGGGAATCCTCTCCAAGCTGTGTTAACCATCGAGCCCTCCCTCAGACCTGTAGCTCTCTCAGATGAGTTGAACAATAGAAGGATATTAGTGCCAAAAATGCATTAACTCGGGTAACTTCCTTCATCTCTGCTAATTCGTGCCTTCGCTTTGCAGATAATGTTCATAAATTGCTAAAGCAGTACTTTAATATTAACATAAGCTGCAGTCTCTGTGACAACTGTTACAGAATGGGCTGTTTGCAGCTCCAAAATTGATATTTTTTTTTTCTTTTTGCCCTTGTCTTTCTGAACTGAAAAACTGAAGAGAAATGCTGTATTGGGTTAACCAAAAACATGACCGAAAATATTTGTTTCAGGTCAAATAAAATATTTCATTAGATATGATAGGTTCTTTTGTTCAGACTTTAAAAACCTTTTTTTTTTTTTTTTAAGTAAATTCACTTCAGAGATGCCTTGGGAGGGGAGGAAAGTCTAAATGTTTCATGTAGAGGAGAAAATGTCTAAATAAACCACTTTTACTTTTGACACCCACTCTTCCCCTTTCAGGCCAAATAGGTTTGATGGGAATTCATGAACAGCTTTGCTTGACCTACATCTGTGTTGGAATTATTGTGCCAAAGATGCAGGGGGAAGAGTTAATGAGTCATTTTTTAATGGGTATCTCAGTAGGTGAGAGAAGGACCAAAATGATCTGTTTGAAGGAATAATAGGACCCTGGTTAGGTGACTAAATCCTGCTCTTAATCATCCTGGGGGTGGTGAAGATGGGAAACTGGGGGCTGGATCATCCTCGTTAGATAAGTTGGGGGTGAGCAGGATTTTGCAGCTGGCCCAGGGCTTTGGAGGGGGTTAGGCTGGATGTGGGGAAAAGGTTCTTCCCCAGAGGGTGTCAGGCACTGAGCAGGGAATGGGCACTGCCCCAGGAGCCTTTGGACAGCTCCCAGGGATGCACAGGGTGGGATTGTTGGGATGTCTGGGCAGGAGCAGGATTTGGACTGGATGATCCTTATGGGTCCCTTCCTAGGGAAGGAACCAAACCCAGCTGAGAATCCCTGGTGTAGATCCTTCCTCATCCCGAGTGAGGGTGTGGCTGGTGGTGTGCTGGCTTCCCAAATCCCTGCTGTGTTTCACTGTCAGCTCCTTCAAAGTGTTGAGTGTTTCCTGGTGAATCCCTGCCAGGGTAACTGAGACCTCAGTGCCAGGGGAAACCCCAGCACCCCAACTCCTTTGTTGTAAAGCACTTGGAGGAAATCCTGCTGGGATCTGCTGCTGTGGTGTCTAAAATGTAAATTGAGCAAAGATCTGGTTGGGAAATCATCCAGGGAGGATCTTTGGAGTGGTCCAGGCCTTGTGCTGAACAAGTGCTGTTTTTCTGGGCACATCCATTTGGATGCAACTCCTCCAAGTTTGCACGTGGAGCTCTGGGAAGGCTGTGATCTGTTTTAGTGCAGTAATTGAGCAATTGCATTGTTCTGGACATAGCAACTAATGATTTTTTTCTGTATGATAATGCATCTTCATTACTCTGGGGAAATCATTTGCTCCTGTGAAGACAGGCCTCTCATTCCTGGGTTAAGGGGGAAGAGACTAATGGCTTAATTAAAAGGTTGGAGAGAAAAATCTGTCTTAACCCTTTTTTTGTGTGTTTGAAGCGTGCTGTGGGTAGAGAGATGCACATGCAGGCTTGGCCCAGCCTTCATCTCAGAGAGTGTTTGGGACCAGTGGACACAAATTCCAGGTGTTCCATCCATCACCTGTATCTCCCGAAGCCATCTGCCCCTTAGAATGGGTCAGCAAGGGCCTGAGCTGTGCTTGTTTGTGGCCAAGGCTGAGATTTATTCTGTGTGAAAGGGAAGTGTTATTTAAATCTGCACATTTTGCAGGATGTGAGAGCAGCTCCCCGTAATCTACAGCCCTGCTGTCCGCTGGGAACGCTCCATTAGCATCTTTCATTCCTGGAGTTGGATGTTTTGCAGCTCCTTTTAGCAGTGATAATCCAGCAAAGGCCCTGTGTTGTTCACACTGCAATATTTATGGAGCCAGCCTTCCTTTGAATTTCCACACTGGCTTTGGCCAAAGGCAGAGAGAGAACACAAGCAGTGGCTTTAGTGACACAGTAGTGCAGGCTTTTCCCTGCTGGGATGCAGGGCTTTCCAGAGGTCTGTTTGGAGCTGATTTGGGAAAGGAATGGGAAGGGCTGAGTGTGTCTGACAGTGATTGTGCTCTCCCATCCTCCATCCCAAGGGAAAAAGCATTTCCTGCAGGCAGGTGAACAACCATAAACGAGGCAACAGGACCAGTGGGTGACCTGCTGGGATTTTCAGGGTGCAGGGACCTGTATCCTTCCCTCCAAGCCTTTGAGCAGAGCAGTGACAGTGTGAGGCATCTCTCTGTGTATCCCAGAATCATCAAGGTTGGAAGAGATCTCACCATCACCGCATCCCCAGCACCACCATAATCACTCCTAAACCATAACCCAAGTGCCTCATGCAGAACATTTCCAGAGATGGTGACTTCACCTCCCTGCTCACCTTCCAACACCTAATGAGAAAATCCATCCTGCCAAGGAGCAGTGCTTTCCCTGTGGCTGTTTTGGGGAGCCCTTCTCAGGTGGCTCACAGCTCTGAGTGATTTTATGTTGGGATGGGGATGCCAGCAGTTTCCTTATGAGGTTGGATGGAGCCCATGGAGATGGATTTCCCACGTTTGTTTCCACAGCTGTTGCATGTGGTGCCTTTCCCTTTCCCTGTGCCCCCTCTACCCTGTGTTCTCCCAAACTGGAGCACTCCTTCCTGTGCCAGGGAGCAGGGGGAGCAGCCTGGGCCCATCCCATGCCATGCTGTGCTGCTGGGGTTGGTGCTTTGGCTCCTTTGGGTTCCTGGCTTGGCACTGGAGGAGCAGAGCCCCCAGCACACACGAGCCTCTCTCTGCAGCTCCGCTTCCCCAGCTCCTCTCTCTTCATTTGACACAATTAAATATTAAAGCCAGTAAACACTTTAGTTCGTCTGCACAGCACTGTCTGCCCAATTATCCTCCTGCAGGGCTGTCAGACTCTGCCAGTTGCTTCCCTGGGTGCTGGCAGCCTTTAGCCTGTGTGCCAGCATCGCTCCAAGGAAAGCCCTGCTCTCCAAACCTCCCTTCCCACCTCTCTCTGCAGCTCCTCCTGCCTTGGGGTTACCTCAGGTGTCCCAGGGCAATATTGGCCTGCCTGAGTCTTTTCAAAAGGACAGAGGAGCTGTTTGTTCTTCTAAAGCTGTTTTGTAATGCAGGTATTGACTGGGGAATAAAGGTGGAGTTTAGGCAATGGCTGCTTAGAAACCTGTGAATGGAGGTCAGAGCTGTTGTTTGTGAGGTGCAGAACGGGTTCTTCATCCCCTGGAGCTGCAGGAAGGTGCTCCTGCTGTGTGTATGGACCTGCAGCACCCCAAAAATACTTCCCTGAAGGTGGGATTTTGCTGCTTCCAAAGTACTGGAGTTAAGGCTTTATCTTCTCCCTGTCAGAATTGTGGTGTGGGGTCTCTCCTCAGCCCCTGCCCAGTACTGAGGATGCCCTCCTGGAAACTAAAACCCCTTTTTTGTATTTTTGTGCAGCTGATGAGATTTTGCTGACCAGTGAAGGGAAATTGCTGTAGTCCTCCCAGCCTCAATCTAGCAGAGCTGGTTTGGGATGGGTTTTTTGTTGCTGTTGTTTTCTTGCCTTCCAGGGCCTTGACATTCAGTGGAGTCCATTTCCAAGAGAGATGGGACAGCAGGATTTTACTGTGGTTTCAAAAGACAGTTTAAGTGCTTGAACTGCTGCCATCACTGAGTTACATGCCTGACTCTGGCCTTGACTGTGCAGGTTGAATTTCTTGCTCTGATTTTCAAGGCAGTCGGCATTAGCAGCTCGTCCTGTGCCAGACAGATTGCTGGGAGCAGCTAATGGGGTTTCTCTTTTCATTCTCTCAGCAGTGATGTGCATTCCCAGACCTTGGCAGCTGAGCTGGTCACTGGAAATACCAGCAGGTATCAGTGAGGAGTCTCTGCCTTTCTCCAGGGCTGAGATAATCAGACTTTCACCCCAGCACAAAATTCAGATTGGAATTTTTCCTGGTCTGCATTAAAACTTATTACCCACTGGGGTTACTATTGACCAGGCTTCCTCACCAGTCTGTATTTCCTTCCTGGATCAATAATCTCAGTATTGATTTCAGAATAAGTTGGTATCTTGGAAGTACAGTGATGCTGGCTCCAGTTAGCTCGGGCTTTGCTGCTGTGGGAATTCCCATTGCAGCTCTCCAGGTTTTATCTCTGGGCTGCCACTTCCACCCTCAGCAGCAACATTTGGTGTCTGTGTCTCAAACCCCTCCAGAGATGGGATTTCAGCTGAGGGGAGCAGCCTGGATTTGTTGTCTCAGAAGGGAAACATTCCTGTGCTGTGGTGTGATCCCAGCTCTGCACAGCTCCCAGGGCTGGGGGTCCCCTCTGGTCCCTTGGGATGGCTCCCAGCACTGTCAGAGGGTGCAAACTGCAGGACAAGGGAAGGAAAACTGCTCCTTTGGGCTCCCATAAATCTGTCATGGCATCTTACAGCTCCCCAGGGAGCCTGAGAGCTCAGTGCCACCTCTTCTGAGGCTTTCTGTAGTAACCCTGTGCCTGGAGCCATCCTTGGTTATTATTTCTGTCTTGCAGGGCAGAAGCTGCTCCTCTCCATGGAGTTGTTCTCAGCTGGCCCTGGTTTTCAGAGCTGTTGAATTCACCTGCAAGCCCCTTTGTACACTTTGTCCCCAGCCCAAGGAGACCTCCTGGAGCTCCAGATAATAAAGCACAAATCTCTCCATGCTTGATGAACTCATCCCTGTGATGGCTTTTGTCCTGTGTGAGGTGTTTCATAAGAAGCTTTGCAGTTCTGGAGCACAGCAGATCCTGCAGGCTGAGCTGGCTTAGGAGCAGCTGAGGCACCAGGCAGGATCCCTTAGGAAATCTGTTGGGAGTAATGAACCACAGATGACTCTGTTTTCTGAGCTGCTGTTTCTAGAAAGCTGCCAACCACACAAGTGTGAGGTTAGTGATGGAAAAAAGCTTCCAAGGGGAAGCTGGGAGAGCTGTTGGTGCTGTCAAATGTCTCTGCTCTCAGCCCAAGAGGCTTCTGCCTTTCTGTCATGGACAAAGTGTGTGATCCTGTTCTCTTCCTTGTTCCTTCCACATCCTGGGAGGTTTTAGTGCAGTTCATGCTCACAGAGCACTTGGGTAAAGCATTCTTGAAAAGTGCAAAATATTTATTAGGATTTGCATAGCAGCCCCTGACCTGCTGTGAAGAAGCAGCCCTTCAGCTCTTCTGAGTAAATATACCTTCATTAAATAAAACTGTCTGTACTGCACAGCACCGCTCTGTCTCACCTTCAGCTGCTTCTTCATGTGTAAAAAGTCCTAGGAGTGTTTGACTTTAATGAATTTTGAGCATGCAGAGTGCCTGCCTGGCCCAACAGTGCAGCTTTTGACCCTGGTGACAGGAATGAGCAGCATCCAGGGGGCTGCTGAGGAATCATTTCCTTAAGGAGTCAGTTTGGATGTTGCCTTGTGGCTGGAAACCCGCAGCAGTGCAGGGTCAGGGGGTACAGGGCTGCTTCCAGCTTGCTCTGCTGGCAAGGTGTGTGGACTGGGGCTGGCCAGGGCTCCTTGTGCTGCTCCTGGGCCATCACAGCCACCCTTCAGGCCCCCTCTGTGCTGCTGCTGCAGAGCTGCTGGATTGCAGACGGGATGCCAAGGCTTTGGATGCTCTCGGTGGCCCATAAAATCTTCCTGAGCTTGACATGACGTTAAAGCTTGAAGAGGCACTATTTAAAGCAGAGTGTTTTCACAAGTGCTTGAGGTTGGCTTAATGCTGCTCTTGTTGCAGTTAAGCCCAGTTCAAACAAACTTTGTTCAGCACTGAGCACACTCTGGAAATATTCCCCTCTCCCCCACCCCCTGAGGAAGGCAGGCAGATATTTGTGTTAGAACAGTCTCTGTACAACTGGGAGGCTCCAGCCATTTCCAGGCTGACTGGAACTGGGGAGGACAGAAGGCACTGGCCATGATCCACCAGCTTTCCAGCCTTGGCAGAAACAGTAAATAGGCTGCCAGGTAATGCTGGGTGTTAAGGGGGTATTTCTGCTTTATAATTCATTGAGCAGCTTACAGGTTCAGTTGGGAAGCTGCTTTCTCTTCAGCATCTTTCTTAAAAAAAAGTTGCACAGCTAAACAGATTTCCTTGATGAATTCCTGAAGTGTATCCTCATCCTTCCCTCATGTCAGCTGACAAATGACTGTTTTGTCTGGCATTCCTTATTGACTTACTTGTTTTTAATACAATGCAGAGAGCAAAGAACCCAGGCAGCACGAGCCTCTGCTTGTAGCTTTGGGGGCTCATTTTTCATCTGGGAACTGAGGTGGGTGTGTTTGTGGTTCCTCATTTTCATTCAAGGCTTTGTTGCATATTATAAAATACAATGTTCAGAAGAGAAATCCCCTTGTTTCCCTCACCAGTCACCCCTTGGTCCCCAGTGGCACACTTTGGGACACTGACTGTGCACCTGTTTGTCTCTGCTTCCCTCTGCTCCAGTGCTTTATGTGAGAGCCAGACTGGGAGTGTGCTCATAGCTGTTGTACTTGGAGAGTCTTGTGAAGCTTCCCCAAACCCCAGGAATATGTGAGGGATAGAGAATAAACACCAGATGCTGCAGTGCCACTGAATAAAGCTGAAAAAGCATAATCCACCCATATGTGCCAGATTCATCCCATCTATTCTTTGTTCCCTGCTGCTCTTAGAGAATCCTGAAATCCCAGACTGGTTTGGATTGGAAAGGACCTCAAAGCTCATCTCCTTGCTGCCATGGCCAGGGGCACCTTCCAGCAGCCCAGGCAGTTCCAAGTCTCCAGGGCTCTGCAGCAAGTTCTTGGTGCTGTGAAGGATTTGTGCCCCTGCTGGCTTTCTCCTTAATCTGCCAGAGATAGGATTTGCCAAAATACTTGAGCTGAAGTTCAGCTGGCTTGCAATGGGATTAGAGCTCCTGAAGAGGCAAGGAGTCTCAAACGTGGGTGTTGCTGTCACCTCTGTCCTGGAGCTGCCAGGCTGGGGCCATGCTGGAGTAATTTGGATGTGTGCCCATTTGTTTTTCAGTCTTTGGTGGCTGAGTCTCTCTTGTCCCTTTAAAACAAGATCACTTTGTTTTCTTGCCTGGAGCACAAGCCACTGTTGTCATCTGCCACATCTCCCACCAGTTTAAGACAGGTGAAGGAGAATTAAATACCAGGAGGATTATAAGGAGACAAAATGTAATTAGCTGGGGAGAAATCCCCTCGGATTCTGCAGAATATCCTGTCTTATAAGGACTTTTGGGGCTTCTTAGCTGTCTGGGAGCTTTGGGATCTGCTAAGAGAAAAGTAGCCTTAAGTCTGCAGCGGGGGGGGAAAGGTTGCTGTGCTGGAGGTGATGTTGGGATGGTTCTGGATTCGGGGATGAGGTTCAGACCCCCACACCTGGGGCAGTGTGAGTGCCTGTGCTGCAGCCTTTGGTGGGTTCCTGCACCAGTGAATTGCTGCCAAGCTGCAGGGGATGTGTGCCTGCTGACCCCAACCCAGTCTGGGGGTGTGAGCCAAATCCAAGGCGGAATAAAACACCTCCTGAGCTAAGGAGAGTCAGGCTGTGCCTCTGTGTGTGGCTGGTGGCCCCACAGGCTCTGGTGGCCACAGTGTAGGTGCTGCACCACAGGAGAAAAGTGCCCACAACCCAAAGAACTGTTACTGGGTTCCTGTTCCGTTTGTTGTTCACAAAGCTCATCTCCTTGCTTTGTTTGCCTTGTTTTATATATATATATACACTAGTAAAGAACTGTTATTCCTAGTAAAGAACTGTTATTTCTATCCCCATATCTTTGCCTGAGAGCCCCTTAATTTCAAAATCACACCAATTTAGAGGGAGGGATTTACTTTCTCCACTTCAAGGGAAGGCCCTGCTTTCCCTAGCACAGACCTGTCCTTTCAAACCAGGACAGGTGCAAAGCAGGTTCAGCTTTTCTTGACAGAGAAATCCTCAAAAAGTTCCTTTTCCTGTGGGTAACTGACAGGGGGAGAGGTGAGAGAAGAGCTGAGCACTGTGCTGGACCAACTTTCTCCAAGTTCACCCTCCCCAGGTGCCTCCTTCTCCCCCAGATGTCTCCCAGGACCTTCCCATGCATTCTGTGGATGGTGCTGGGTTTGTGCCTCCCTCCTGCTGTCCCAGCACCATATGTCATTAAAATGCTCAGACATGTGGAAAGGGCCTTGACAGAGATGCAAGGAGACAGGGGAGACAGGGGAGAGCAGAGACTTTGTCAGATGGAATGATTCTGACATTAGAGACAGGAGCAGGGGGAGAAGGATCCAGCCACGGGAGGGGGGACCTGGAGTGACAGGACACGAGGAGAGGCAGGGAGAACAGCAGCGATTCCCAGCTGCAAATGGAGTGCAAAGCAGCAGTGGCTTGGAGGACCCGAGCACTGTCTTCATTGCAGTGACCCTGCCTTGCCATGTTTAGGTCTGAGACCAGCAGCAGGAGGGTTTTGGGTTTTTTTTTCTCTTCCTCCACCCTTTGCCATGCCAGGAGTTTGTTTGGGAACCTTTGCTCACTGAGTGGGCTCTCATAAGCCTGTGAGAAAGATGTTAGCCAGATCCAGCCTCCACCTGTGCCAGATGAAGGTGGAAAAAGAACCCTGGGAGCATCTGGGGGCTGGAGAAAGACGAGTCTGGTGTGTGCCCACTGCAGTGGGGAGGCACAGGATTCCCTCTGCTTCCTGCTGTTTGCATGGAACCTCCCTAAAAACCCAAGCCAGAGCTGTTTTGCTGGTTATTTATCATGTTTTGAAGGTATTTTTTCCCTGCAGAGAGCACCTCTGAAATTGCTTTGTGATCCTGTAAAGAAAACAAATGAAAGGAAGCTTTCCCTGCTCCCATTGATGGTAGGAATCCAAGCATCCATGTAGGTGGCAAGCTGGATGAACAGCCCTGAGTATTTGATATTCAGGGCAGGGAGCTGGTGGGGAAAACCCAGCACAGAATTCCTTGTAACGTTAGTGCAAATATGCCTGTGGTTCAGAAAATCAAACAAATGAAACACTTGGAGCTGGGAGGGGAGGAAAAAGCAATTCCCAAACTCTGTGCAACCTGCAACAAAAGCAGAGCTCCTGTTGTTTGAAGAGTCTGGGCTGGAGAGTGCTGGGAGGAATCCCATCCTGGGAACAGAGAGGCTGGATCAGGGAATGGGTCAGGAGTGAGCCAGGACACCCAGCCCCACTGCAGGGAGCACTGCACAGCCCTCCTCACCATCCCCATGCTGGGAGCTTGGGAGAAGCTTTTTTTAAAATTTATTTGTAGTTACTATTTATTTATTTATTTATTTACAGTTTTATTTATTTATGAACAGCTGGAGGCCACGAGTGTCCAGCCAGGAAGGGTGGGGAGTTCCAGCTGTGCCTCCATGGCTGCTGTGGGGGCACTGGGAGGATGCTCATCCTGGCCCTAAGGGGAAGCTTCCTTTTCAAATGACCCACTTGGTGGCGATTTTTACAGGATTAAAGGGATGTGTTTCCTCACATGAGGGATGGTGAAGGATGGTTGGGGCTGGAACACTCTGGTGCCCTCTCAGTGGCTGAATTACAGCATGTCTGAAGATGGGGCATTGCCACTGCTTCCCAAATGGTGCAGTAGCCTCCTGCCTTTATTGTCCCAAGTTTTCACTGTGTTCCTTGAGGGATGTGTTGATCTGCCTTAGGTGTGAGGACAGTTCCTGGGCAGGTGCTGCTGCAGGGAGGCTGAGCAGAGATGGTTTCTATGGCTTCCTCTGGGTCCTGGACATAGAATAATGGAATATCCACAAGGATCACCCAGTCCCACTCCTGGCCCTGCCCAGGCACCCCAACAATCCCTGAGAGCATTGTCCAAAGCTCTCAGCTCATGCCCGTTCCCTGGGGAGCCTGTTCCAATTTATGTTTACCAGAACTCGATGTTTTCCCTAATTTCTGGCCTGGTGGCTGATTTCTGGGTGCATTTCTCCTCCCCCCAGCCTCCCAGCCCGTGCTTTCCTCCATGAGTCACTCCCAGACAGGCTGTTATTTCTCTCCAAGTGGCCTATCTAACAAACTTTGTACTCTTAAGTGCCAAGTGAAGCATTCTTGGGGGAGACGAGCTCAATTTGTTTAACACTGTAATTCACTGTTAGAAATCTCTCTCTTTTGTCACAGACAGAGTCACTGGATGCGTCAGCCTTTGATCTCAGCTGCTGATTTTCTGCGTGGAAGAAATTTCAGTAACACTTTAAATTATGTGTCTGAGATACCCATTACCAACGTGTTGCACTCAGATTTAGGGAGACTGTTGAGTAGTAGATAAATAGTACATGAGGTGCCTTTTAAAATACTTTTATTATACCAGTATTTTTCTCCATGAGACGCTCCTAAGAACTGGGAAACTGCATTTCCTCTCCTGCCATTTTAAAAAATGCTCCACAAGCCTGGGTTTATGGTACTCTGCCTAATTTGATAGATGTTGATAAATGGCATGTCTTATAACGAGTGGCTTTGGGGCTAAGTGTGCATCGTGGTTGGATTTGAGTTTGCTTCTTGCTCTGCAATTAATTCCTTAGGTGACCTTGAGCATATTGCTTCAAAGCTGTCTCATTTTACTGTCTTATCTCCAAATGAAGTCCCTCTTGGAGAGGGAAGCCTGAATGAAATCTCTGCTGGCAGCTGGGAGCTCACCTGGTTGTGTGCAGTGGTTGCAGAGCGGGGTTGCATTTCACCCTCCGGTGACACGATGCGCTCTGTTGTGTTACACTGGAGTTAAATCCAGCATTTTGCTCTCATCTGTCAGGCTTCTGTGCTAAGGAGATTCACCTTGTTGCTTTTACACAGCTTCAGGTCCCTCTGCTTCACTTAATGGGATTGTCTGTCCAGGAGACAGCTTGGGGAAAATTTAAAGATGTGCTTTCCGCCTCCTGTGTTCTCGCCGTTGCCTGCCTAGGAAAATCTGCCGGAGCAAATCTCCCAGGGTTCACAGGGAGTGCTCAGGAACACACACCCAGGCTTGGAAATTTCCTCTGCAAGTGTCCACACAAGTGCCAACTGCATTTTAAGCTCAAGCTTTAGGCTGAGAGGTTCAAACTCCTCTGCTTCGTGTGCAGAAGGTGGAAGAGAGGTGGGCACCAAGATTGTGGAATCAGAGTGATACCCAGTTATCAGTGATATGTGTGTATATATGATATCCAGTGATATCCAATTATCACTCAGCATTCTGAAGTAATAAAGCTGTTGGAGGTATTAAATGAGGAGCCCTAGAGCTGGGAGAAGCTGTGGCCAGTTTGGCAAAGGCTCAGCATTCCAGCTGAGGCAGGGAAGGTTTTGACTCAATGTAAGGAAGGAATTCTTTACTCTGTAAGGGTGGTGAGGCTCTGGCACAGGTTGCCCAGAGAGGTTGTGGTTCCAGGATCAGGGATCCCTGGAAGTCTCCAAGGCTGGGCTGGATGGGGCTTGGAGCAACCTGGGCTAGTGGAAGGTGTCCCTGTCCAGGGCAGGGGGATTGAGCTGGATGGGCTTTAATGTCCCTTCCAGGCCAAACCATCTGGGGGTTCTGTGAGTCTGTGCACCTGGAGCTCTTGGAGGACTTGATTTGGGTTTGGGATGTGGGAGCAGCTCCCTGTCCCTGGTGCCCTGGAGCTTTAGGGTCTGGCTCCCACCCATGCCCTGAGACAGCAGAGAGCAGCAGCCAGTGCCATGGAACAGCTGCTGCTCCAAGGCCCTTCCTGCTGCATCCACATCTCCAGCACCCACTCCTTGCACGTGGTGCTTGAACCCATTTAATCATCCACAGCAGCAAGAGGAATTGGGCTCCTTGACATATCCAATGGTGTGACAAGAGAACAGCAGCATTTTCCAGAGCTGAGAGCCAGGAGCTGGTGCTGATAGCGTAATTTCCAAGCTGGTGTTCTCTTTTGAAATCCTGTGAATGGGATAGGAAGTGTCAAATTTGGAGCTTTTAGCTGCTTGACCTCCAGCTTTGATTTTTGAACAGGCTGTGCTCGTGTTTTGTTAGTGGCCAGCTGCAAAGGAGAGGGATTCAAGGGAGCATTGCCTGCACCACAGATCCTCCCAAAGGGATTTTGGGTGCCAATGGTGCCGGCTGCTGTTGTTCCACAGGTGACAAAGGCACCTCTGAGGAGATGGGCTTCAGTACAACAAGGTGAATTTCTGAAGGAAGGCTGTTTTGTTAAACACAAACGTGTGCTCTGAGATGATTTATTTCTGATCAGAGGAAGGGTCTGCACTTCTGGAGGCACAGACACAGAAAGGGATGAAAAGCTTTTCCTTAGGTGGGCGTTGAGAGCAGACACATCGATTGCTGGAGGCAGTGAGGGCTGGTTCCCACCCACCGGCCCGGGGTCTGTGCTTTTCCATCTCTGCCTCCTGGATGGAGCTTTCCCCTTTTGCAGCACGAGCACAGCAGAGCTTGTTTCCCTTTGAAGTGCTCCGAGAGCTTCGGGAGGTAAAAAAACCCCGCAGTAGGTGCAAGAATCTCTTCCAGTGGATCATTATTGGTGTGTCTGGAAATACTTCAAGGGGGATGCAGAGCAGAGCGGGTTGTGGGGCACACTGGGCGTGCCTGTGGGCAGAACGGCTGCGAGCAGGGCTGCTCCTGGAGCTCTTGATGGACTTACTGCAGGCAGCTGGCCCAGGGGATGGCTGCTGGAGCTGGGATCTATCCCACACACTGAACTTTGTTTCAGTGCAGCTGCTGTGCTGTGACAAGAAGTGCTGCACGGTGCAGGTTAGCAGAGGTCCCTGTGAGGCTTTGTAATGAAACACAGAACCTTTCACCCTTAGCCAAAGCTTCTGTAAATTGCAAACGGGGATTAAAGCGGGAGCAGGAGCTCAGAGCCCTGCTCCTCGTGCTGCAAGACACATGGAGAGTTCTGCTCCAGCTGAAGTGAAAAATCCACGGCTAAGAAAGCAAGTTATGGACCAAGGGGGCAAGTGTAATGAAACCAAGTGTGACTGTGTTTCCTAGATTAAATCCAGAGCGTTGGGTTTGCAGAGAACTCCCCGGGCACGGGTACTCCTTTATTCTTATTAAATAAAGCAGTCATGCTGCATCTGGAGGAATTGCAGAGATGGAGAAGCTGGGAGGGGGGAGCACGGGGGGAGGAGATCAGAATGGGTTTGTCAGTGCAAAGCTCACACCGAGCACGGCAAAGAGACAGGGAGAAGCAGCTCACACGGGGAGGATGAGACTGAGCCACAGCCAAGGTGTCAGAGCAGGTTTGTCGCTGCCAGAGCCAACTGGAAGTGAAGGCATCACGGGGAAGCAGGGGCAGATCGAGCCTGTCAGGGAGCTTTAACTCATCTGAGAGCACTCCCAGCCCCACTGCAGAGCAGGGACAGGCAGGTGCCTGCACGCTGGAGTGCCCAGGGAGGGGCCAGTGCTGCAGCACCTGGGGCTGTCCGAGGGGACAGGGGGTGGCTGTGCCACCCAGAGAGCCTCACCTGTGCTGGGGGGTCCCACTGAACACCCCGATCTTGTCTTGAGCTCAGCAGGAGTTGGGGGAAGGCTGGTGGCACATGAGGGACTGGTGGCCCTCTCCAGGTGGAGTTTGGGGGGTGGAGGGGCAGAGCTGTGCCCCACCACAGGGTTTGGCTCCCTCCCTGCATCCACGTGCCAGCAGATTCCCTGTTAATATTCCTCCCAGCTGCCTTCCCCGTGGCAGCCAGGGGATGCTGCTGTGCTTTATTGCCACCACAGTAATGAAAAGGCCATTGTAGCTGAGGCTCCTTTGGTGACTTGGAGATGGATTTCCTCTTAGGGCGAGCAAAATGAGCCATGCTCAGCCCGTGTGGAGATAAGGAATGCTGAGGGATGGCTGGGACTGGAGCATGTTTGGCTGGGTGGAGGCCATCCTTCTGCCTGAGGAGTTGGTTAAAATCCTGCAGAGGTTCCTTCGTGTCAGGCAGAGCTATGGATGGGGCAGCTAGGGCTTTTAGAGAGTCACTGAATCATCGGGAGAGACTTTAGAGCCCATCCAGTTCCACCCCTGCCATGAGCACCTTCCCCTGTCCCAGGGTGCTCCAAGCCCTGTCCAGCCTGGCCTTGGACACACCCAGGGATCCAGGGGCAGCCACAGCTGCTCTGGGAAATCCATTCCAGGGCCTGCCCACCCTGCCAGGGAACAATTCCTGCCCAATATCCCATCCAGCCCTGCCCTCTGGCAGTGGGAGCCATTCCCTGTGTCCTGCCCCTCCATCCCTTGTCCCCAGTCCCTCTCCAGCTCTCCTGGAGCCCCTTTAGGCTCTGGAAAGGGCTCTGAGCTCTCCCTGAAGCCTTCTCCAGGGCACTGAGGACCTCACCAGAGATGGGGAGGAGAAACCCCCTCAGCTGCTGGGGGTCCAGAAGGTGTCCTTGGGAAGCCCCAGTTCCTGGGACCTGTGTGCAGGTCTGCATCGTGCCCCTGTGCAGGCAGAGCTGCTCAGCTGCTCCCAGTGAGAGCTCTGGGAGCTGAGGAGGGCTGGAGCAGCAGAGGGAGGGCAGGGTGCTGCTCCCCTCACCAGCCATGCAGGGAGATGCCAGCACTGGGTGCTGCCACCCACACCTGCTCCAGAGCCACAGCAGCAACCACACATCCTCGCTGAAGCTTGAGTGCCTCTTCCCACCTGGATTTCAGTGCTGGAGCACCTTTCTGAGCAGAGTTTGGAGCAGGTTTTCCTCTCGGACTTTTCCAATCTTCATTTCTTGTCTGCTGGCTCTTCCAGAGCGGGCTTGAAGCAGCACAGACCACTGAGCACATCGATGGGGATCTCCAGGGGAGGCTTTGCAGGAAGCCAGAAAAGAAACTGGTGGTTCCTGTGAGCATCACCTCACTCCTGCCCTGGAATCCCATGGAGAGGAGCCCCCAGAACTGCAGGACAGTGATGCTAAGGCACAGGAAGGGGCAGCCAAGGGAGACTCTCAAATTCTGCACCTTCCAGGTCTCGGTGTAAGGTGGCAGATTGGCCAGAGCAGCTGTGGCTGCCCCTGCATCCCTGGCAGTGCCCAGGGCCAGGCTGGATGGAGCTTGGAGCACCCTGGATTTAGTGGAAGGTGTCCTGGCCGTGGGATGGATGAGCTTTAAGGTCCCTCCCAACCCAACCCATTCCATGGTTCTTTGATAGTTTGGGATCACAGAGCACTCAGATACAGGGCAGGGACTCTGGAAGGACTCAGAGTGGTGCTGAGTCCACCACAGTGTGGCCTTCCTGCTGAATTTGATGCATGTTGTTCATTTTTGCACATTTCTACTGCAGAAAAGCTGGGTTTAAAAAATAAGGAGGGGAAAAGTTTCCTATCTGCTTTAAATTAAAATAAATCCAGAGCAGAGAAGGCCTTTTGTAAGGTCTGCTGAGTTAATGGATTCATAATGACTTTTAAAGCTTCACTTGGGTAAGAAATACTGTTCATTTCATAATTGCATATAAATATACTTTCTCATAATCCAGGACAGCATAGCAAAAGGAAATCTACTGGCTTAATTATAAATCTTTTTATTAGCTGGAACCCCACTGGAATAAAAAAAAAGCAGCACATATTGTTTTTATCTAGGAGGAAAAGCATGGAGAAAGGAGGGAGGGGGATGTCTTAGGAATGAGTTACGAGGAATTAAACAGGAAAGAAAACAAGTGTGAGTGCTGGGGGTGGGGGGCAGCAATGCAGGTACCAGGGGCTTCTGTGAGCACTTTGCAATCGATCCTGGGTGTGGAGCAGTCACACCCAGCTTCCCCAGGAGCCTGGAGCCAGCACAGCAGATCAATTCTCTATCCAGCCACTGGCTTTTCCAACATGGATTTTTTTATCTCTTTGACCTACCGTGACCCCAGCTGAAGCAGATTTGTCTCTCCTTAGCTCCTGTCCACCTTGCTGGCACAGGCAGATTTCTCTTTTGGAGCTGGATCCGAGGGCTGGAGCAGGAAGTTGAGGTGGAGGGAGGGATGGGGACCCGTGTGGTGCTGTGTGCACCTGGGGATGCACAGGGTGTGCTCTGCCTGGGAGGTGCCACACGTGTGTGGATGGCCCTGGAGCTGAGGGATGCTGTGGTGGCTGGCACCAGTGCTTTCTCTGGGGAGCAGCAGGGCTGAGTGCAGTTCTTGGGGCAGTTACAGGAGCGGAGCTTTGGGATCGCACCCAGCTCCTCCCTGGGGAGGCTGAAGGATCGGGCTCTGTGCCCAGCCCAGCCCATCCATCACTCCCTGCTTCCCTTCAGGGGAGCAGCAACGTGGCACCTTTTAAAAACAAAAAGGAAACTAATTAAGCACTTAAAGGTTGAACAGCCCATTTGTACCTGATGGAGACAAACGAGGCAGGCTCGGAGCTGGCACTGCTCTCCTGCTCCCAGGTGGCTGTTTGTGCAGTTCTGGGCTGCTGCAGACCCTGGCACTGCCAGGCACCTGCTGCCTGCTCTGCCTGCAGAGCTGTGGTCTGTGCCAGCCCTGGCATCCACCGGCTCGGGGAACGGGGTGGGAGAGGCCCCTGGGCATCACAGGTGTGATGAGGGAGCTGGGAAGGGGCTCATCTGGAGAAAAGGAGCCCGGGGGGGGCTTCTCACTCTCCACAGCTCCCTGCAGGAGGGGCAGCCAGGGGGGTCAGCTCTGCTCTGAACTGATGGATGACAGGACAGCATCTTGGAGTGCACCAAGGTGAGTCTGGCTTGGACACCAAGAGGAATTTCTGTGGAGAAAAGGTGATCAGACATTGGAATGGGCTGCCCAGAGAGGTGGTAAAGTCCCTGTTCCTGAGGGGTTTCAGCAAAGACTGGGCACAGCACTGAGTGCCATGGTCTGGGTGATGTTGTGGTGCTGGCTCCCAGCTTGGACTCTCTGATCTCAAAGGTCTTTTCCAACCTCAGTGATTCTGTGGGCTCTATAAACCCTCCTCACCATACCCTGATGCCCCACTGTGACAATTTAAATCTTCATATCCAAAGCCAGGCCCAAGAGCCTCCTGCTGCTACTCCTCATCTTGCTCCCCTCCTGGATTTGGGTGCTGGTGTCCTCTGAGTTGTGCCTGAGATTAAAAACAGCTGAGTGGGAAATCTGAGGGCCTACAAGCAATTTCAGCTGAAAGAATATATCATATTCTCTATTTCTCTGGATACAACCCAGTTCTTTGGGAGAATTTAAAGTACCAGCATGGCTGGGCAAATAATTTCCCTGTTTATTTTGCCTTGTATGTTGAGAAATCTGATGTTAATTTGTTCCTTTTCAGAGGAACCCAGGAATGTTTTATCCAAGCTAAATTGTCAGCAGTTTTGGCCAGATCTTCTCTGAGTCTTGTATGTCCTGATGGAGGTGGGAGGGGAAGAGAAAGCCAGAGCCAAACCAGAGAATTGGAGAAAAGCAAAGCAGAGCAGAACAGTAATATGCTTTTGGATTTCTTTTTCATGTTCTGAAAAGGAAATAGAGAGGAAAAAAAAATAATCTCTTCTCCCACTCTTCCCTCCAGACCATGGAATTAAATCTATAACCATTAGAGAAACATTTTGACCCAGACATCTTTTTTTCTCTCCGCTCCTTCTCTGCATTCAAAAGCCTCCAAAGTGTCAGCATGTTTCCATGCAGGCGAGATGTGCATTGCATCTAAACAACATCATGTCAGTGTGCTGGAGAAAATTCCCACTGAGGGCCCTGCAGGTCAAAGCAAGCTAATGTATGATGCCCTCCCTTGCACTACTGAGCGTGAGTTGTGCTGATAAGACTCTGTTCTCTCTGTCTATTAAATCTTCTCTCCTGTATAAGCAATGCAGGTACCGAGTTATTTACTCATTTTTCTGGCCTTCTTCTCCCCATAAATTGTCATCCTCGAGCAGGGGGGACCTGCTCAGCCATGGGATCTGGTGGTAGCCATCCTAGTTGGTTTAATTTTATTTTTATTCCATTTTCCCCCACTCTGTGACACTGTTAAGTTGTGTCTGGTTGCTTTATGTGCTGCTGTGACTTAGCTCGAGGGTCTGTCCTCACCTAGTGCTGGGTAATTCCTCCTGTCCCTGCTGTCACGGGTGTGAGGTGAGTGCTGGATCCCCCTGGCTCCTTTGGAAAGTGGCTGTGGGAAGCAGCTGATATTTCACTGCTGTGTAGGATTATTTTGGAAGGGAGCTGATTGGTTGGGAATTGTTCCCCTTTACCTTCACCCTCTCCATTTTGTGCTCCTCCTGCACTACCAGGGCATTGAGTCACTTCCTCATTTGCTGCTGCTCAGACCAGGCATTTCAGTGCCTTCTCCCTGTTTTCTGAGCTTTTTTTATCCCAGCCTTGGGATACCTGTGCTAATGGCGAATGCCCCTCCATGGATGGCAGTGGAATTCTTCCCATTGCACAGGGCTGGCTCATTAGCCATGGCTGCAAGGAGGGACAGAGGCCAAGCTGTGGAAGCTGCTCAAGTGGGGCTTTTTTAGGGAGCTGTTGGAGCCTCTTAGAGGAGAGGCCTTGGGGACTCATTATGTGCTGCCAGTGTTGCAGGGAGTGAGCTGGCTGTGGATCTGCTGTTTGGGCATGCAGGGTCTCCTGTGCCTGCTGCAGCAGCTGAAGGATTGGAGGCCACAGGAAGTGGCAGGGTTTGGGGTAGGAAAGGTTAAAAGCAGGAAAAGAGGAGACTCCTCTGTATTGAGGACCTGGGCAAAGATTGTGCAGGTGAGGGGCTTTGAGAGCTCACACTGTGGGGATAAGGACATGTCTTTAGGAGTGATGGAGGGAGCTGTGCCATGGAGAAAGAGCAGAAGAAACAAGGGAAGACAGCCAGATAGACACCTTTAATCTTCGATATTAACTGAGTCGTTTTGCCTGTGGATTTGGGGAAGGCAGCTGGCTCCCTTAGAGCCAGGCTGGCAAATGAAAAAAGGGATGAGGGAGATCTCTGATGCTGAGAGTGGATAATGCTCAGAGGGGACAGCGCTGGGGGGAATCACCAACATCTGCTCTCACACTCAGCCCTCACACTGATCCTCCTCGAATCTGACAATCCTCCCCCTAATCCCTAAATCCCAGGGATCTGTGCAGCCTCCTGCCCGGACACTTCATCCTGCAATCTGCCCCAGCTCCCGTGCTGAGGGAGCAGCTGCTGGGCAGGACCAGCCCAGAAGAAACACTGCCCTTGCTGTCACACACTGATGACTGTCCCCACCTGGCTGAGAGAGGCAGAGACAGGAATTAATCAAACAAGCGTCAGCTGCTGTGAGGAACAGCTCCAGTGAGGCAGTGGGGTTCACCTGGGTTTAGGGTAGGGATAGTGAGCCCACAAATCCAACCTGCTGGCTGTGTCCCTCTGGGAGCCATGAAACATATCAGTCAGAATACAGGGAGGAGCTGGGAGTGTTGCTGGGACTCCCCCTGCCCTGTGAGTACACATTTCAGTGTGTTCAGGCCCAGAAGTACAGAGACATCTTGGCAGGAGCTCAGCTGAGAGCAGCCAAGTCTGGGAAATCTCAGTCAGTTTTGAGGACAGGAGTTGTGTGGGATTATCACATCCCTGCCAGTGTTCCATACAGTTGAAAAGGGAAGAAAATGAGGAACAACTCCCAGTGAGACAGTAGGGTTCAGCTGGTTTTGGGGCAGGGAGCAGTGAGCCCAGAGCCTGCTGTGTTCCTCTGGGATCCACAAAATATAAGAGTCAAAACAAAAGGAAACCTTTTCCCCATGGGGCTGGGACTTCAAACACTCTGCTGGGCTTCACCTGTGCAGCTCTTCAGGTCTAGGTCCAGACTTCCATCCCTTCATCTCTGCCTTTTCAACAATGGCATGGTTGTTGCTGATGTGTCTCTTTCAGTGGCACATCTGGGAAATGCCAGCCTCTCCAAATCCCAGCTCTGTGTGGGCACCAGGGCTTTGCAGGCCTTTGCCCTTCTGCACAGGGACAATCCAGGGCATGCTGGGGGCTTGGATTTGCATCCTGCATCGGGCTGGACAGGGTGTAATGCAGGTTTCTGGGGAAGAGAGGGACATTCCCTGGAGGAGGGGCTTATCTGTACCTGCTGCAGGGCTGGTTCCACCCCAAGGACACAGGGAATGGCTTCCCACTGCAATTGGGCAGGGAGGGATGGGATATTGGGAAGGAATTCCCAGCTGGGAGAGTGGGGAGGGACTGGAAGAGGTGCCCAGAGCAGCTGTGGCTGCCCCTGGATCCCTGGCAGTGTCCAAGGCCAGGCTGGATGGGGCGTGGAGCACCCTGGGATAGTGGAAGGTGTCCCTGCCCAGGTTTCTCCATGCCCCATCCACCATGGCCTGGAACACTTCCAGGACTGGAATTCAGAGTTAATTCAATGCCTTGCTCTGTGAGCAAGGTTTGCTGAAGCAGAGAAGGGCAAAGNCCCAAGGACACAGGGAATGGCTTCCCACTGCAATTGGGCAGGGAGGGATGGGATATTGGGAAGGAATTCCCAGCTGGGAGAGTGGTGAGGGACTGGAAGAGGTGCCCAGAGCAGCTGTGGCTGCCCCTGGATCCCTGGCAGTGTCCAAGGCCAGGCTGGATGGGGCGTGGAGCACCCTGGGATAGTGGAAGGTGTCCCTGCCCAGGTTTCTCCATGCCCCATCCACCATGGCCTGGAACACTTCCAGGACTGGAATTCAGAGTTAATTCAATGCCTTGCTCTGTGAGCAAGGTTTGCTGAAGCAGAGAAGGGCAAAGATGTATTTCTCAAATATAAAGCATTATGTGTTATTTTAAGGTTTTAAGCATTTCTGTTTTCCAGAGCTCATGTGCCAGGCTGAGGCTTCTTCAGATCCTCAGACAGCACCTGGGGGCCCCAAACCAGCCACAGGCTGGTGCAGCACAGCTCAGGGATGCACTGATCCCACATAAATATCCCAGTCCCTCTTCTTAAGGAAATGTGAGGTCCTTTAGGAGGAGGGGAAAAGCTCAGCTGTCTTTGCATTGAAACCTGTTGGCATTAAAAAGTGCCGAGATGCCACCCGTCATCTCTTTAGCACCTTGTCAGTGGCTGAACCCTCTGCCCAGCCACAGGGGCTATTAAGGAACAGCTCAGCAGCTATTTTTACACTCCAGCCTGCTTTCTTGGGTGTGATTTTTCCCTAAGATTTTTCTCCCCCTCTGCCCTCCCAAAATTAGCTGAATTTGCAGTGCTTGACACAAAAGAAGTGATTGGAAAAATAGCGTGCAGAGAGGCCTCTTAAACCTTTCCTGACTCCTGGAAACCTGTCTCTGTGCAGAAGAAAAACGTCTGTGCTCTCTCTGGGAGGGAAACTGATGCTTCTCCATGGCTTGTGGGCATGTCTGTGGTGTTGAGGGCTGGCAGTGGCTCTACTCCGGTGAAAGCAGGTGGATGTAGCTTGTCTTGTCCCCTCTAAAGGTGTGATCTGCCTCCAGGGATAACCTTTGTGTGCTCTGGGAGTTCTATTGAGCCTGTCCAGTGTGCCAAGTGCTCCAGAATTGCCTTGGCTCACCAGATGGAGCAGAGCAGGGTTTGCTTTTTGGGGCCGTGTCCTGGCCGGCTGTTGGGGTTTTGTTGCATGCAGGCTGTGATTTATTCTGTGGGAAGAGCTGGGAAAATCCTGCCCCTGAGCTGATGGTCAGTGCAGGACATCCTGCACCACGGCTGTGCTGTGGGTCCCTGGCTAACAGGCTGACATGCAGAGATGTGCCTCTAATTACTGTGATTAGTGCTGCCCCACTGCCAAGGTCAGCTCCCAGCTCTAGCTCCAGGCACAGCCCTGCCACTTTAGGGGGAGTGATTTAAATGACACTCAAAGGCTGCAGGCAGTTGGATGGAATGGGGAGAGAGGGGAAAAAATATGTTGTGTGTGTGTGTGTGTGTCAGACCTGTGCAGAGGCACAAACTGACACCAGAGTAACGATGATGCTCCTTTGGTCCCTTCCCTTTTGGAAACAGAGCAATGAAAGAGCCTTTAGAGCTGAGGCTGGCCTTGCTCAGCTGGCCCTTGGGGTCCTGTGCCATGTCCCCAGCCCACGGAGAGCCAGGCAGTGAGAGCAGAAACAACTCAGGAATAACAAAGCCCTGGCTGGGTTCCCAGCCAAAGGAAGGAGCTCCCGAGGTGGGTGGCTGATCCTGACTTTGTCACCAGCCCAGAGCACTGAGTGCCACATCCAGACCTTCCTTGGACACCCCAGGGATGGGCACCTGACAAGAGCTCCCGAGGTGGGTGGCAGGAGCTCAGCAGCAAAGCTCACATGAGGATGGGTGTTTGCCTCTGGAACCTCACGGGCCCAAACTGTTGGTCAGGACTGAGGGGGCAGTGCCAGAGCCTGGTTTGTGGGTGGGAAGGGGGTGAGTGAGCAGCTGTGCCCAGGGTGAGCTGGCTGGGAAGGCTCCCATGGCACTCTGCCTGTGGAACAGATGAGCACTGGCATTCTTGAGGCCAGGGCAGAATCCTCGTGGACCCCAGAATCTTCCCTGAATTTGGCTGCTTGCTTTAAGCAGACCTTGTTTGCAGACATTTCCTCATCTCTCCTTCCCTGCTCTGGCTCCACAGGTCCTGCCAAGTCTGGGGAAATCCCAGCCGGTTTTGGGTGCAGGAGTTGTGTGCAGTGGGATTATCACACCCCTGCCAGTGTCTCAGTTGAAAAGGGTACAAAAAGTATATTTTTCTCTCTCCTCCTTGCCAACAAAATTGAGGCTCTTTCTTGCTCTCCTATGGCTAAATCAGCTGAAGCCTTCCTTTTTGTTTAGGTAACCTTTTCTTATATTAAACATATACCCAGCAAGCCAGATTCATTACTTATTAATTTACAAAGTGGTAAATTTCAAAGCTGTCATAATGCTGAAGTCATGTTCACTTTCATTATTCTGCATAATTAATTACAAAGTAATAATTTGTACATCATGATATTTTCATTCCAACATGAAAGCCAACGACTCGGAGCCGTAACAGCCTCAGGCACCAGTGAGGGGCCAAGGAGGTTTCCAGACGTGCCTGACTGAGGAGAATATCAACTCAGCCTCCCTTCTGGAGAGGTTCTTCTTGCTCCTCCTTGTAGAGACCTCCCCCTGTGCCTGGGGGAGCTGCTGAGGGCGCTTGGTTTGTTCAGCTGGAGCTCAGGGGATGCAGCTCCTCCCGAGGGGCAGCTCCCATCTCTGCTCTGGGACAGGGACTGGAATCAGGGAATGGCTGGAGCTAGGCCAGGGCAGGCTCAGGGAAAGGTTCTGCTTCCCCCAGAGGGTTCAGGCACTGCCCAGGCTCCCCAGGGAATGGGCACAGCCCTGAGGCTGCCACAACTCCAGGAGTGTTTGGACACCAGGGATGCTCGGGGTGGGATTTTGGGGTGTCTGTGCAGGGCCAGGAGCTGCACTGGATGACCCTGGTGGGTCCCTTCCAGCTCAGGATATCCTGTGAACTTTCCTGGCTGCCTGGAAGTGCTGCTTTGACTCCCTCCTGCCCTTAGAGGATCATGAATGTGCGTTCCCAGAAGCACAAAGACACCTTGGCAGGGGCTCAGCCTGGTTCCATCTCACCTGCCCCTCACACCCACTTCTGGGGATGGCACAGGGAGAATGTTCTGTGCTGCTTTAGCTTTTTCCTGTTCCCATCTGAGCTGTTTGGGATGGCCTTGTTCATGCTCTAGTCAGTGCTCTGTGTCTCTGCATGAAGGGAATACCAAACTGGGGAATCTGCAGCTCAGGGTGGGATTGTTGGGGTGTCTGTGCAGGGACAAGGGTGGGACTGGATGGTCCCAGTGGTCCCTCCAGGTCAGGATATTCAGTGATTCTTTGACATGGTCCTAGGAAGCTTCCTGTTTCCCAAACCTCACCTTGCACTGCCTGCTGCTGAGAGCAGCCTGCTGTGTGTCACAAAGAGCTTCTGCTCCTCTCTTGGTGGTGATGTGGAGCTGAACCTGCTCAGGGGTGCAGAGTGATGCTGCACCTCTGGGACCTTCTAGAGAGGGTAAAGGAGAGCAGGGTGAGGGCTGGAGGGGGTGAGCAGAGCAGAGCACCATCACCATATGTAGGATGTTGAAAAATAAATGTTGGCTTGGAAGAGAAGAAATGCCAGTGTCAGGAGAGGGAACAACCCCCTGGGTTGCATTGATTTGTTCTTTTTGATGCTTGCTTTTATAAACAAAAGAGCAGTGGGTTGTGTCTGAAGCTCCTGAGGAGCTGAGGCAATAGACACTGGCTCCAAACACACCTGCAGGGATGGAGCAGCAGCTTCTCCCCTGTGTACTGTGAGGTTTACACCCAGTGCTTCTCTCTGCCCCTGCTGAGGGTGCTCTGAGCCTTCCTTTCTGCCCATGTTGCTTTGGAGGGGGTTGATCTCATTTCCCACCTTCTCAGCCATGGAATTAAAAACTTCCCACTGACAGCTGGGAGGACTGGACTCACCCGACCTGTGGAGCTCAGCTTTGGGTAAAACTTCAAGAGATTCCAGCCAAGCTCCCCCTGAGCTCAGTGGCATCGATTTCCCTCCCAACATAACGAGCTTTAGCAGCTCCATCAGCTGCACATCTTTGATCTCTGGTGCACTACAAGATTCCTTCTCTCTCCAAAAAGCCCTGATATTTGGTTCCCTGTGAGTTGATTCCTCTGGTTTTTAGGTTTCCCTGAGACAAGAATGGCAGTTCCTGGCTTCAGTGTTTGTGGCTTGTCCAGCCCCTGAGGAGAGTGCTGTTGTTGGTCCCTGATCCAGTTCCCCCTCAGAGCCCTGGATGTTCCCACACCTTCCCTTCTGTTGTCTGGGGATGTCCCCAGGGTGATGCCACCTGAAAAGATTTCCCCAGGAGGCTCTGGAGGCCCTTCAGGGGAAGGGAGCAGGTGCAAAGGAGGACCTGTACCATGAGTGCAGTGAGAATCCCCTGACCGCAGGTGTGCACCACGGGTTTGAATGTTCAAGTGGAGAAAACCTCGTGTGGGCTCAAGGACAGCCTGTGCTTGCTTTTAATTGCCTGGCCAGGGTGATGAATGGATGCCTTTGGAACTGGGCCCTTCACAGGGCAGGAAGGTCCAGTCTGATGTCACAGGGGGACCGTGGGTCACTCATATTTTACTGCCTGTGTCCAGCCTGCCCCTGTGCAGCACCAAGGAAAGGGTAAAACCATCAATCTCCCACAGCCACATCCCTGCTCCTGAGCTGGAGCTGGCTCTGTTGGGATTGTCACTTACAGTCCTACTGCAGGAAAATATCCCCTGTGACAAGTCTCATTCATTAATTGTGGTTGATGATGTCACATGCAATTGGAGTGGTGAGGGGATGTGAACAGGGGGCACTGGGAGGATTTCCCAACTTCCCTGCCCTTCATGTCCTTCAGCACAGCCAGTCCTGACATCCCATTAGCAGGGAAGTGCACCCAGGCTCATCCAGCAAAGCATTTGCAACCCTCTGGAATCAGGGCTGCAATTCTGATGAAATCTGCCCATGTTGATTTCCTGGGAAAACAAAAAACAAGATATTGAAAGCAAACAGCTTTCAAAAATTGAGTGGTGTAACAGTAAACTTGTAATTTGGGAATGGTTGTTACATTCACCATTGCAAAGATCAATCTATAGCCTTTGTGAGCTGGTGATTTTGCCCAGTCTTGAGAACTTATTTTAATCACTTGACGCTAATCTCATTTCCAAGCCTGAAAATGGTGGCAAACATTGAAATTATATGTTAATATAGCGAGATTGACAAAAGGAAGCTGCTTGTATCGACTTGGAATTAATGAAGCAATTCAGCGATGAACAATATCGCTGGCAGGAGGTGTTAAGGAGAATTGTTGCAGTTGTTAAATTTTGGCACTGAGAGGTCTCGTTGCTCTGAGGAGATGGTCGGATCACAGCAAAATGAAAATTACCTGGGAACTTCACAGGGTTTTCATTATTCTGAGTCATTTCACAAGGAGTGCAGCAGAAAACACGGAAATGCAGGTAGGAGAACTCCTGGTTATCCACAAGTGCTTTTCTGCACTGGTGAGGAAAGAGTCCTCTCTGCAGTTCTGTGAGGGGCTGGAAATAAAACTTTCCTGGCTGGGCTGTGCCCAAGGATATCCCCAAGGATAAGCTCAGTCTTCTTCCATGCTACAGCTCTGGGGCAGAAGGGTCCTGACCACTCAGAGCTGGGAATTTGCAGGTCCTGAGACAGAATTCAGAGAATATCCTGAGCTGGAGGGACCCACCAGGATCATCCAGTGCAGCTCCTGGCCCTGTACAGACACCCCCAAATCCCACCCTGAGCATCCCTGGTGTCCAAACACCCCTGGAGCTCTGGCAGCCCCATTCCCTGGGGAGCCTGGGCAGTGCCCAGCACCCTCTGGGGGAAGCAGAACCGTTCCCTGATCTCCAGCCTGAGCCTTTCCTGACACAGCTCCACTCATTCCCTGTCCCAGGGAGCAGAGATTGGAGCTGCAGCCCTGCTGAGCTCTCCCTCAGCTGCTCCTCCCATGGCTCTGTTCCCTCCAAATCCTTCCCCATCCCCATGTCCCTCTTTTGGATGCTTTTTCACACTTTTCCATCTCATGCTGAGGTGCCCAAAACTGCCCCAGGACTGGAGTTGAGCCCAGAGCAGAGCAGGAGCATCCCCTCCTTGCTGGGCCTGATGTCCCCAGTCCCTCCTGGCCAGCCCCAGCTGTGTGTTCTCAGGTGTGTTCCCTGCACAGCTCTGCAGGGTTGTGGAAAGCTTTGCTTTGCTGTGCTGTGGGTTCCCCTTTTGTGGACCCCTGTTTTGTTTGGGGCTCCTTGCCCAGCCTGGTTTCCAGCTTTGGCTTTCTGCAAAGTGCTCGTGGTTTGTGGGGCTGCTGGCAGCTCCAAAGCATTTCACCTTCCCCAGAGCTCAATTTGTGCTGCTTGGTGGTGTCAGCAGTGAGGGCTTGGAGGAGCCTGAGCCAGGCTTTGATTCCTTGACCGGTGATCCAGCCCAGGCAGGAGACACGGAGCGTAAAGCTGCACATCAGGAGAAAAGGAAAACTTGTTAAGAAATAGAGTTTCTGTTCTTTGGAATAAAATTCCCCAGTAAGACTACAGAAAGATGCCAGGATGTGTTGCTGCTGTTAACATCTCGAGGCTTTGAACTCGTACATGCAATACTTGAGAGACAATTTGGAGCAACTGAATTCAAGGCACAGCAAAAACGCTTTAGAAGCTGCTCACTGACAGTGATAAACATGTGAAACAGGGAGGGAGGTGCCCAGTGGATTTTGAAGTAGCTGCTGGTGAATCTGTTCCTCCAAGGGAGCCAGAGTTGAAAGTTGGAGCATGTTTACCAATTATTGACTGGCTGATTGATGGCTTAGGAAGATGAAGGAGACACGAACACAGCAAGTTTCCTTCTAGATAAGAGAGATTCTGCCAGGGTGGGGCAGGAGCATCACAGACCATGCCAGACCTAAATGAGGAGGATGGCTTTTCTGCTACCAGAGGGGTAGGAGGAGAAAATCTGCTCCAGGAGGATAAAATAGGCCAAGCAGCCTGCAGATGATGTGAGTCACAGGATGGTTGAGGTTGCATGGTTTGTTTGATGGATGGAATTGAACATTGTGGTTGAGAAGGTTTTTGAAAACAGGTTTATTTATTTTAGTTGTCGTAATAGTGGTGCTAATCATGGTGTTTTGCTTCCTCCAATGCATTAGACAAATGATTAATAAAGTTATTAAGGGAATTGATATGGTTCAAAAGAAGAGGGGGAGATGTTGGAGTCTGAAACAGAGGCCTCTGAGTTCCTCACAGAGAGATCAACAAGTTTCAGTGAGAGCTCAAAAACAGTCCTAAATACCAGTGTAGAGAACAAATCTTAACAACAAGTCTCTGAGAAGGCTTCAAAACCACAATTTTAAACATAATAAAGCTATAGTAAGAATATTGCTGACATTTTTTATCCAGAACAGATAGACTGTGTGTGTGGCTTATACATAAACTAGTGTGCTAAGAAACTAGAATTCTGATAGGTTAAGAAGAAATGCTTCAGATTCGTGTTTTTAGCTTAGTGATTTGCATAGCTGGAAATCACATCTGGTTTGGGAATGTGCCTTTCCTCAGCATCCTGGGAGCACAGGGATTGATGTGCATGGACAGGTTTTTGCTCAGCAGTCTTCAGCTTCAAATGGATTTCGTGTTCCCTGGTGTTGATCCGTGCTCAGAGGCTTTCCTGGCCTGAGCAAAGTGCCTGTGCTGCTTCCAGGTGTGCAGCCTAGGGGTTTTAGGATAGAGGAGATTGGCAAAGTTCTCCTTTTTTATTTTTTTAATTTATTTTTTTATTTTTCCCTGCTTTCCTTTGCAGGAGGAGGAGCAAGGGCTGCCTCTGTATCCCACTGGCAGTTTTTCCTGGAACTCTCTTAGTGACAAACCTTTGTTGAGATAAAATACAGAGCACTTTGAAATTACAGCTTTTTCTGGTTTGGTTGCTGGTAGAGGGTCCCAGCAGGCTGGGGGGTCTGTTCTGGTTGGATATTAAATACAGGTGGTTTATGTTCACCAAAGTGGAGTTTCCTGTTGATCTGTCAGGAGTATACTGCAAACAAAATGTTTATTTTTAAATCTCAAAGTGACTAAAAATGTAGATAACTTTTTTTCCTTGCAACAAAGAATGCTGGGGTTGGAAATACTTTCATTTCATGAGCTGAAGGTGTTCTCTGAATGTAGCTCAGATTTGAAAAATTACTTCAAGCCCCCCTCTGACTTTTTTTACCTGTCAACTTCCCTCAAAAACCTGAACTCTCTGAAAATGTCAACTTGAGGAAGCACTGCTTTGAATTTTGGGCTGGAGAAAATTGCAAATCTCCCTGTGGAAGTGTCTGTCAGGATCTTGGCACCCCTATTTATCACTGTGGCTCTCAAATGTCTCCTCATTCCCTTGGTTCAAGGCACCACAACCACATTTTGATGATGGAAGAGAATTTGTCTGAGGTCATGGAGTGAATCCTTGGCTCAGGTGGGACCTCAGTCCAGAGCAGCTGTGCCTTTTAACAACCCAAACCTCTGCCCTGAGAATTCAGCTAATTTGGGATCAGAGCCACAATGTGGGATTAGGGTGGAGTGTAGGGAGTGCTTTTGGGGAAGGTTTGAGATGGAATTGAAACTTTCATCTGGGGCTTATTCCCAAGGGTTTGTGGTCAGGGGCAGCATCTCTGCTCCTGGGAAAATGGATGTTGTGTGCTTTGGTGTCCCCAAACTGGCCAGGAGCAGCTCTGGGTGTCCCCAGGATGGAATGTGCCATGCAAGGCAGCTCCACACCGTGCCAGGGGCTCTCCAAGGGGCAGCTGCAGTGTGGGGGACAGATGGATTGTGCTGTGGGACTCCAGTGATCCCAACTGCCCATTCCCAGGGTCCCACAGTGCCTGGGTAATTAACTGGTAATTAATTCAAGCTACCTCAGCACATCAGAGCCTGCAATAAGAGGGAGAACATCCTCTTAAAGCCAGTGCTGGGTGCATAAAAGCAGCCTGAGCTTGCTGGGATCAGGCACAGCAGTGCAGAAACTGCTCACCCCATATGCCAGGGAAATCTGGTGCCTCTTGGATGGAGCTGCTTGTACAGATTTCTGCCAAATCGCTGCCAAAGGGTTTCAGTGGCTGCCCAGAGTTAAATCCTGGCCCTTTTAGTTCCTCAATTGGTTCAGTGTTCTCCTAATTGTGCCCCTCCCAGCTGGCTGTCCAGCCCATCCAGGGATTGCCATGGGATGCAGGAGAGCCCTGGCAGAGCTGCCAAGGGCCAGCATCCCCAGGGAACCCTTGGCTGGCCTGTGCCTAAATCCCACTGGCATTTCTGGTGGCACTTAACAGACTTGGCATCCCTCTGCAAGTGCAAAGTGATGGGAGTGATGAGGTTTAGATTGGATATGATGGAAAAATTCCTCACTGAGAGGGTGGTCAAGCTCTGGAAAAGGCTGCCCAGGGCAGTGGTGCAGTCAGCATCTCTGGAAATGCTCTAAAATGCATTGGTGTGGCCCTTGGGGACATGGTTTAGTGCTGGGAATGGCTGGATTTGGTGATTTTAGAGGGGTTTTCCCCCTTTTGTGTTGGATCTGTTGTGTTCCTGGGGCTGGGTGCTCTCAGACCCTCCTGTGATGGTTCTGCTGCTCCCCATCAGGGCTGGCTGTGCCTGGGGAGCTGCTGAGGAGTCATTTTGGAGGAAAGATGTGTCTCACATCCACCAGCACATTTAAAATGGCCTCAACTCTATTTCCACAGAACCACAGAATGGTTTGGGTTAGAAGAGACCATGAGAACATCTCGTTCCACCCCCTGCCACGCTCCCTTTCCACTGGAGGAAGTTCTACTTGGGCATTTTCTGGAGTTAGAAATCAGTGCTGTTAGGGAAGAGCAAGACTTGGCAGAGAGCAGGGCTGGCAGTGAGGGTTAGAAATGGACACGGGGGAGCAGTGAGAGTCCAAGGCAAGGACAGGCAGGGGAAAGATGTTTCTGTTTGCAGGGTGTGTTTGAAACTAGTGGAACTGGGAGAGGGGGAACACATTGTTCTGCTGCTCTGCAGGAGTTTGAATGTTAAATACAGCAAGGCACTGCAGTCCTCCTGCCACAGCCCCAGTGCTGGTGCTCTCAGGCACCTCTGGGTGTGTGTGGGAGCATCACAGGGGTTTGGAGCACAGAGCATGGAGCCCCAGGCTGGTTTGGGTTGGGAGTAGCTCACCTCACCCCCCTGCCATGGACAGGAGCACCTTTCACCAGCCCAGGCTGCTCCAAGCCCTGCCCCACATGCACCATTTCCTGAGCAGTCTCTGCTTTGTGCTGGCCTCCAAACTCTCCTTTCCTTGCTCAGCAATCAGTCCTAGAGATGCTCTGTCCTCCCCAGGCAGCCCCAGCAGGGCCAGGCTGAGCCCTCGTGGGGCTTTTCTTCTGTCTCACTGCAGTGCTCAGCACCTCAATCCTCTGAGCCTTTTTCCTTGCCTTTATTTGCACTGCAAAGACACAATAGGTGTGTAAAGGTAAGAGGCAGTGGATGGGAGGTGAAGCTTTTAGGAGTCCTGGGGATAGAACAGAGCAGTTTATCTTTCCTAGCTTATTAGTTGAGGATTTTGCTGCCTCTTTGACAAAAGAAAGTCCAGCTTGTCACTGGTTTCCCTCTGATGATTCTGGGGTTTTGTGGGAAAAGCCAATCTTTTCTTTGGTGGAAAAAGGCAATCTTTTCTTTAGTGAAAAGGCAGCTTTTCAGTCAAAGCCAGGTTTTCAGTGGAAAATGGTTGGAAATTGATCATCCCAATGGAAAACCTGCCTGTGCAGCTCCCTGTCACCACGGCTCGAGCACAGGAGAAGCAGCAGCTGCCCCTTCTGAGCTCCAGCAGCATCTGTGAGCTCCAGGCAGGCACATCCACACCCACAATGATCCATGGCTTTGGACAAGGGATGATAAATGCCCCATGTCCAGCTGTAATGACCTGGGTGCTGCCACAGGGGATGGGGCTTGGGCTGGGTGGGGTGGGAAGCTCCAATTATTTGTCAGATAAGAATCCAACCTTCTCTGCTCACTGCTTAATTAGGCTGTCCACAAGCTGGGATTAAAGACTTTGCATTATTGGCTGAAGAAAAATAAAGATGGTTTAGCATGGTTTCAGCAAGGACCCTTCCAACAGCATCTGTTTTCCTGCCCCAAATGCTGTGTGTGAGCTGAACCCCTGGCCCTGAGGCAGTGAGTTAGTGCTTGGAGATGTCTCCTGGACATTTATTCTGAGTGCTCAAGATGATGGCCCTGAACCTGGCTGCTGGGGATGCTGTCATTGTGTCTGGCTTAATCGGTTTGATAGACTGTCTATCATTTATTTTTATTTATTTGCATTTAGGAGAGGGGGAATTTGTTGCTTGGGCTCTGTCAAAGAGCTGTGGGCAGTGGCAGAAAACAGCATCTGCCTTGGCCCTCACAGGCTGCCTAAAATAGACCAGGGGGTGCTTGGTACAAAGTGCGGGGCATGAGGGAGAGCAATAGGGGGAGGGGGCTTTCCAAGCACTGGGCTGGGTGTTAATGAGGAATGTGCAAAGCAGGAAATTTCTTCTGCTTTTAGTGGGGTTCTGGAGAAAGATTCTGCAAAGCCTAAGTGGGAGCTGAGGCTTGGAAAACTCCCCTCACCTGAGGGTTAGATGCAGCTGTTTCACCTGGAGTGAAACCAAGCCTCCTGCTGCAGGCAGAGACCCCTCAGCTGTGAGAGCTGATGGTGCTGCAGGGGCAGGCTGGCCTGGGATGGGATTTCTGGTGCTGTGTCCTCGAGGCTGGAGTTGGATACTGGGCAGGAATTGTTCCCTGGGAGGGTGGTGAGCCCCCAGCACAGGGTGCCCAGAGCAGCTGGGGCTGCCCCTGGATCCCTGGCAGTGCCCAAGGCCAGGCTTGGAGCAGCCTGGGATAGGGGAAGGTGTCCCTGCCCATGGCAGAGAATGGAAAAAAAAAATCACCTTTAAGGTCCCTCCTGCACAAGCCTTTAAAAGATTCTTTACTGGATTTCTAGACCAAAATATTAATAAATGTTTATGTTGGAGTGAAGTTGGGTTTTTCTTTTTCTCAGTGATTTGCAGGCCACAGTCAGGGCAGGAGGAGAAAAGCCTCGCCTGTAGCACAGCAATAACAAGTGGGAAGCAAGTGTCTGGTGATGTTCATCGTGTTCCTGTGCTCCTTAAAATACACAAGCCTTGAAGTCTGCCAGGCGTTTTGTTCTACAAAGCATATGGTTTAACAGATAAAATGATTTCTGACCTGGAGACCTGAACTGACAACTTTGGAGACAAACAAAAACCAGGATGGCTCCATCTGTCAGGGCTGGTTCACGTCCGTGCTGCTTACTGACATTTCAGTGTGTGCATCAGCAGCTGTGCAGGGCCCTCCCCTGGCCAGGAGCTGCTCCTGCCCACCCCCGTGTCCTGCCCCAGGCCCTGGCCACGACCTCTGCTTGGAAGGGCTTTGCCAACCAACCCTGGGCCTTTGTTTCTTCAGCAGTTCCCTGCTTGCTTTCTGGGTTCAGTCTGGAGCTTTGAGCAGGGTCTTTCCTTGACCTTTCCGTGCTCAGGAGCTTGTCACAAGTCAGCTCCATCCACATCCTGATGTCACAGAGAAATTCAGGGATGTCATGCTAAGGGCAGATTCTTCTGGATGACAAAGCTTTGGGTGCTGGCCCTTGTGCTCTGCCTCCATTTCAGTTTGTCATATGTGTGTTTCTATATCCAAGATCCTCTGGTTTTGATAGGGCTCTGTGGCCATGAATTGTAGCATGAATATCCAAAAAATTTCCTGTAATACTCCTGCAAGTGTCCCAGCCCTTGCAGAGGTTCTTGCTGGATGAAGGACTGATGTCACTGCTAAGGGCTCAGTGGTGTTTAGAGTCACCTCCTGCAGACCACAGGCCTCCATCAGCCTTGGCACGGTCACTGCAGCCAGACCAGGGCTGTGGAAGGGAGGGGTAGTGCCCAAAACTGGTGTCCTGTCACTCCAAGCCCTTGTCCCCAGTCTCTCCCCATCTTTCTTTTTGGCCCCTTCAGGCCACAATTCACTCACCCCAATCTCTTCTCCTTGCTGAGCACCCCCAGCTCTGCCAGCTCCTCCCAGCAGAGCTGCTCCATCCCTCTGCTCATCCTGGTGCCTCCTCTGGCCTGGCTCCAGCAGCTCCAGGTCCTTCCTGTGCTGGGACCCCCGAGCTGGAGGCAGCTCTGCAGGTGGGGTCTCACCTGAGCAGGGCAGAGGGGCAGAATTCCCCTCCCCTGTGCCCACGCTGGGGACTCAACCCAGCACAGGGGGGCTCTGGGCCAGCCCTCACCCCCCAGCACCCCCAGTGCTTCTCCCAGAGCTGCTCTCCAGCCCCTCATCCCCAGCCTGGAGGGATTTGTAGCTGGGGGTGGTTAGTGAGGTCTGTGAGGCTTTGGGTGATGGACTTTGCCTCTGGTGCCTTCTGGAACAAACTTTCTTTGTCCTTTCCTCATTATTCTCTCGACATCCCCATTGCCCTGTGCACATCCAAGGGTAGAACAGCTGAGGGGGATTATTTCTGCTCTCACCAGCAAATCCATCCCCATGTAGTTATTTAAAGCTGGAACTAAAAAGCCAAGCAGTGTCTGAGAACAGAAGCTCTGCTAAGAAGTTTTAAGCAAACATTATTAGATATGACCTCTTATTTATGAGCGACTTTGCAAAGGGAAGTCTGTTACCCTCTCACTGCCTCAGTTAAAGAGCTATTTTCCCAGCCATAATATCCCCACCAGCAATCAGTCTGATTGGAGTTTAGGATGATGCAGTAAATATACCAAAGCTGAATTTAACCAGCAGAGAAGCAAATAATAATAACTTGAGGCCTTTGGCCATAAAAATGCAGACGTTTACCTTGAATGTTGACTCAAACCATTTCAATTTTGTGCCAAATGAGGCTTGAAATGTATCACCCCATGTTAAGTGTCCAACCAATAAAAATTGCCTTAAATATTGCACCTTCATGCTGGCAGTGCTGCAGGAGTGCTGCTCTCTCCTGGTCGGGACCCCCTGGAAGCAAGGCAATAATGATGGGCTTTGTTTGTTTATTTGGGGATCTCAGAGCAAACTGAATATTCACTGATGTTGTGGAGGCTTTTTGCATTCACCTGGGCTGCACTGCAAGGTAAAGCTTTGTCTTTCTGTTCTGATATCTCCAAACCTGCAATTCTAGGAGTGGGATATGGTGAAGGAGGAGCAGAGCAGGTAAAGGAAAGCAGCCAAAATCTTTATCTCTGCACTTTACTGAGCTTCCTGGTTCATTAGCACGCCTGATTATCCAGTTCCGTGGCTGTAATCCCTAATTAAACAGCACTGCTGACAGCGTGTTTGTGCCAAGCTGAACATAAGTGGCCTCTTCTTAATAAACGTGTAAGTCTGATCTCTGTGGAGTTAACAGCAAAATGAGAGCCCCAAGTTCTTGGAGAGTGGTAATTGCCACAGGGACTCACTCTAATTTCCCCCTTAAATGTGCAGTCGATGACCATTAATGTTCAATATCCTTTAAATTGTAATTCCTCCAATCAAAAGCTTGTTGTGAAAGTGGAGGGAAGCTTCTGTGTGTGCCCTTCAGGCAGTGAGGTGGGAATGAACCCATCGGGAGGAGAGGCAGGAGCTGGAGCTGCTGTCACTTGTTTTCTCTGCAGCCTTTCTGTGGGGACCAAAGGATGCTGGAGCAGGTGCTGGTTCCTGACTGCACCGAAATGTTCTGTTGTCCTGAGGGTAGGTTAAGGAAGTTTGGTGCTCTTTGAATTTCTGTTCCATTTTGGGTGGTCCACGTAGCAAAACTATGTAGGGAGAAATGAGGGGATGTGGTATGGGTGGAGTGATTTTTGTGCTTTACATTATTTTATTGCTTTGGCAGCAAGCAGCTTTGAAATGAGTGAGACAGGACCTCAGCAGCTCTGGGAGGGCTCAAACCTGATTGCAGGGGCTCAGGTGATGCCACCTCACCCTGTGTCCTTACAGGAATTTTTCTAACCTCTCCTACCACACTGCCTAAAACAAGAACAGCTTCTTTACAGAGAGCACTGAGGGAAAACAGCTTTGCAGCTGGGATGGGGATGTTTATGTATGACACAGGACTAAAGCACTGCTCCTTTTTGTTTCCAAAAGGTGGGATTAGCCTGAAAGCTTTTGGCCATAACTTTTGAGCCCGTGGTTTAGAGAGGCTGAAGGATGAGGGAGCACATGTGGGTCAAAGCTGCACATCCATGTGGAGTGGTGCTTGGGAGCTCTCAGGGAGTGCAGCTGCCCCTGCCTGGCCAGACCTGCTGCTTCTCTTGTGCTTTTCAGCTCTTGCCTCTCCAATATCTGCTGCCTTTCCCTTCTGGTGAAGTTGTGCTCACGCTGGGCAGGAGCAGAGAAGTGGAGAAGGTTCTGCAGAGCAAACAGAGGGAGTTCCTCCCCTTTGCTGTGACCCTGCTCTTGTTCCTGCCCAGCCTGGGGCAGTGTTCAGCTGCAGAGGCTGCAGCAGATGGAGAGGCTGCCCTGGCACTGGAGGCACTGCTATAAATTCCCTGTGCCCCCAGAGCTCAGTGTCACACAGGGAATGTCTCCTTCTGGTGCTCCAGGTCCGGCCTTTTGCTGTCTCCATGGAAAAACCTGGATTTTGGGGTCAGGGTGCTGCTCTGGGTTCTGCAGCCTGGTCCCAATGGGCTGGAGAAGGGTCAATACCTGCAGCACAATTAAATATTGCACCTTCCTGCTGGCAGTGCTGCAGGAGTGAAGCTGCTCTCTCCTGGTCAGACCTCCTGGATGCAAGGCAATAATGATGGGCTTTGTTTGTTTATTTAGGGATCTCAGAGCAAACTCTGAATGTTCACTGATGTTTTTTGCATTCACCTGGGCTGCACTGCAAGGTAAAGCTTTGTCTTTCTTTTTGGGGGCCACCTGAGCCTGTGGTCCCCAAATCCAGGCAGGTGCTGTGGGGTGAGATCCCCTAGCACTGCATTTCCCAAGGGGTGACCTTCCCAATCCTCCCCCCATCACCACCTCATCTTTTATATTTTATTTTCCCCGAGCAGATGTGAAGATCGTGCTTTTGTCAGCTTTCCTCCCCTGCTCCAAAAAGGGAAGAAGAATTTGAAAAGAATTTTAAATTCAGGAAGGGTGCACAGAAGGGATGGGAACAAGTTTTCCTATCGCACATCAGAGCTGTGTCCCACATTCCCCTCCTCGAGGCGGATCCTTTGCCTTGATTTCTTTACCTTTTTCTTTTCTTCTGTCATGACTCCTGGAATAATTAGTTACTGGCAACTGTGTGTGTGTAGTTTTAAAGGCAACTTTTATATCAGCAGCATGGGTTCCTTTGCCACAGCTCTGCAGTGCCTCATTCCCTTGAAGATATGCAATCAGCACTTCTCCTGAACCCACTGATATACTTGGCCATCACTTAAATATCATTACAGGAAAGATTTCTGCGAGATCACTGCACGTTAGACTTTAAAGTTTGACTTTAAAAGAATGTCTGGGCTTTGCTAAAAGGCATTAGTAATGGGATTCTCTATCTTTGAGCTTAATTTATTCTGAAGAGAAAAAAGGCCATTATCTTAAATCTTTTTTTCCCCTTTTCCTCTTCTACAAAAAAGAAGAAAGGGAAAAGGAGCCTCTGAAGTCCAGCACTTATGGCAAAGCCATTGTTTAATTACTTGCTCTTTTCATCCTTTGGAGGGAGGGGAGCTCTGGGGGAGGTGGCAGCCGAGGTGTTTTGGCGTCATGGCTCCTGTTGCTCCACAAACAATGCCAGGCTTGGGGGATTTTTTAACTCACCCTTCTCTCGACCTCCTTTGCTGCAGGATTAGTGAGTTATGGGTTCATTTTCCATGAGGAAAGCAGAGTCATTCCTGCTACACAGTGCTGTGAGTGAGCCTTGACTAAGCCAGAAGGACAGGCAGAAAACTTGGGATTTCTGTGTTGGCCAACAGCTGCAGGCTGGGACCTTCCCCTGAAGGAGTTTGGGACAGACAGAGCCTCCTTTGCAGAGCTCTCATTAGCTGTGCCAAAGAACAGAGCAGGAGTGAGTCCATGGATGTGTTTTATGTGTGGACACTGCTGGGAGCAGCTCTTGGCTTCTGGAGGATTTGATTTCCATCAGAGCAGGGACAGTCTATGAACCTCCTGTTATTACTGCTCAGCCAACCTTGAAATTTTTGGTGCATCCCAAGCCTGCATTGTGCTCATGCATCAAAATTGAGCAAAAAGCCTTACCTTGGATTTAATTCCACCTGAGGATAGGTTTAGCCTTGGTTACAGCAAACAGAACTCTTAGATTAGGCTGGAAACAGAACCCAAACAAACCAAAACCCAAACAGCTTTCAGCAGCAGAAGTATTTTTTGAGCAAAACTGAGGAGCAAAACCCCGGGAAAGGTTGAATTCCAATTTTTCCAAGTCAGAGCCAAATGCAGCTCCCTGGGAGCCTCCATTCCCATCAGTGCTCTGAACTTGGAATGTTTGGGGCTGGAGCAGGGAAGAGCAGAGGCTGTGCCGTGGGAGCTGTGTTGATCCCAGCTGTCCTGCACTCAGCTGTGCCTTTCCCATTGCACTGGAATGGCTTGTGCTCTCTAGGGCCCTCCTGGCTGCAGGCAGGACTCCATCCCTTGGCGCTGGATCTGCTGGAGCCAGAGTTATCTGATGAGCTGAGGATCAATTATACATTAGAGACCTGGTAATGATGAGAATTAAATGAGCTTTTGCTGGAGTGTGCCGTGCTTCTGTTCACCTTCACGTGGAAACTGCTCTGAAGAGCACCAACATCTGCACAAATAATCCATCTCCTGGCAAGCACATTGATCCCGTGTTTACAGATGGGAGGGCTCTCCTGGGACAGTGGGGAGGGATGTGGTGCTTCTCCATGCCTGGGATGTGCACATCAGCACTGAGCCACGGGTCTGGGGCCGTGGAGGCAGCAAGGCTCTTAAATGTCTTTACACTCTTCCCTCCCTCATGCTTTGAGGCAGTTTCTCATCATGGAAATGCTGGGAGAGCTGGGAGGTGCAGAGGTGAAGGCTCTGGGGAGAGTCCAGAGGAGGCACCAGGAGATGCTCCCAGGGCCAGAGCCTCTGCTCTGGAGCCAGGCTGGACAGCTGGGATTGTTCAGCAAGGAGAGGAGATTGGGGTGAGTGAACTGTGGCCTTCAGAGCTTGAAGGGGCCAAAAAGAAAGTTGGAGAGAGACTGGGGACATGGACTTGGAGTGACAGGACATCAATTCTGGACATTACCCCTCCCTTCCAGGGTCCATGGCTCCATCCAGATGTCAGGACTTTGCCACCAAGCAGTGTGGAACATCTGTTCTATCCAGATATGGATGCTCCAGCTGCTCCTGTAGGTACAGGTGTGTCTGGAGGGAGTTCCAGCTTTTGGCAAAGGGGCAAAAGGGTTTTTCTGCTGCACCACTGCCTCGTGAGCCCAGGAACCAGCCTGGATGGTTTGAGCACCTTTGTGCTGGTATTTGTTTATTTCTTCAGAGAATCCCAGAATCACTGAGGTTGGAAAAGCCCTCCCAGGTCTTTGAGTCTAAGCTGTGACTGATCCTGACTTTGTCACCTGCCCAAAGCACTGAGTGCCACATCCAGGTGCTCTTTGGACACCTCCAGGGATGGGGACTCCAAAAACTCCAAACCTCTCTGGGCAGCCCCTCCAATGCCTGACAGCTCCTGGAGTGAAGAAATTCCTCCTGATCTCAAACCTGAACCTGCCCTGGCCCAGCCTGAGGCTGTTCCCTCTCCTCCTGTTCCTGTCCCCTGGAGCAGAGCCTGACCCCCCCGGCTGTCCCCTCCTGGCAGGGAGTTGTGCAGAGCCACAAGGGCCCCCTGAGCCTCCTTTTCTCCAGGCTGAGCCCCTTCCCCGCTCCCTCACCAGCTCCTTTTCCTAGGACTGACTCTCCAGACTCTTCCCCAGCTTCACTGCTCTTTTTGCTCCAACTTTAGGGTTGGAGCCAAGCCACCTTTGGCATTTTGCTTTCCCAGGCCTGGATGGTTTTAACAAGGTCCTGACTTTGGCCATGACCCAAGGATAAGTTGAATCATTCAAGGGTTCCAATACCAGTGCTTGGGGTATTTTTCATGGGTTTGATCTTAAGCAAGGTTTAAACCTTGGTCTCCATGACTCCAGCCTTGGTCTCCTGACTCAAACAAGTGTCACTGGGCATCTGTAGCATAATCTTTAATTTGTGCAATGTGCAGGGATCGATGCAGGGTCCCCAGGACAGCCCAGGCCAGTGGTTAAAACAGCCTCAGTTCAAATTTCCTTGTTTGAATCCCTGTGATTCTGTTCCTCCCCATGGCACAGCTGTATGATGACTCTTCCCTATTGCAATGCAGTTCTGCACGTTAATTTATTTTTTCCAAGGCACTTTGCAAACATTAAGTGTTACATAAATCTTGGGTGTTATTATCCACAAGATGCATTGATTTGCAGTGTGGTCGTATTGTCTGGATTTCTTTTTTCCTTTAAAAATTTCAATCCATTAGAAAGAAGGGGGAGGAAGGGGGGGAGCCCCATAGGTTTTATACGAGACCAAATAGTTCCATAAACACAGAACTGAAAGTGGCTGATCAATGAGAAGGCAAATGGGGCCAATTGTGCATCAGCTCCTGCCTCCAGTTAGGGCTGGCACTGGGGACTCTGGGCTGGCTGGGATCTGTGCAGCAGTGTGGGACCAGCTCCCACAGCACTGGGACATTTTCCCACTTCTCCCTAAATTCCACACCCCCTGTGGGACTCTGCTGCACCCAGCTGCCTTTGGTTTTCCCAAGGAGCAGCTCATGTGTCATTAGGAAAATCCAACCCTGCCAGCAGTGCTATTGATGCTCCTGTGGCACTGTTATCTCTCTGGGGACAGGGAAATGCACACTTTGGCATTTTGGGGGTTATGAGGGCGACCACGGGGAATAAATCACGAGGGAGCAGCAGTGGAGAGCGGGGCTGCTGCTGCAGCTCCTCGATGATGCTGTAATTTACTTTATCAGGAACAGCAGGACAGGAGAGATAACTGAATGCTTTCTGTTAGGCTGGGGGCTGACAAACATGGGGGGTTATTTTTTGGCTGAGTGACACCGTAATGGCAAGCATTGTGTTCTTCTCCATTTTTATTTGGAAAGCTAAGATGGAGCAAGCAGGGACTATTTGTCTTTTAGGCATGGAAAGGTGTCCCCTCCCCAGCTCCAATCAATCATAACTCTCCAAGAGTCATTGATTTACAGACAGCACCAAACCACCTGCTCACTGCATGCCCAGGTTTTTTGCTTTTATTTTCTTTTGTGAGAAACTCTGAATTCTGCATTAGTGGGAGGCACAAAGAGGCAGGACAGTTGTAACCAGTGAGTTGCACTTCCCTTGACCTGCTCCCCTGGCCTGCAGAGCCCAGATCTGGTATTCCCAACACATCTGGGCTGAGACCAAGCAAACTTCTCTCACAGTCTGTAAAATTGTACATTTTTGAGTGAATGAGGTGGGAATTGCTGATCAGAGGGAACCAGCTCTTGCTGGTTTGGTGTTGATGGCTCAAGTGTTGAGTCTTTTTCAGAGCAGAGTCATCTCAGTCCTCTTGGATTTTCACTGGAAAAGGGGATGGATGTGTGGTGATTGCACCAGGCTCTTGTGTGTCTCTGCCCTGGATTCTTCCATGTATGGGGAGCTCCTGAATTTTGCCATGGTGCACCAGTTTCCCAGACACAGAGAACTGCAGAAGCAACTTTCCAGCAAGCCAAGAAGCCATGCAGGGTTGGATTTTGTTTACTGGATGGGATTCATGTTGGCAGAAGCGCTTTGAGATTCTGGGATCCAGCAGAAGTCCGAAGCTCTGTTTTTCTCCTCCAGTGATGACAAGATGTGAACACTGAAGCTGCACTTGTAAGAAACTTCCCAAATCTGAATTGTGCCAAGGTTTCTGAGCTGATCTGCCTCTGCTCTTGAGCAGAGTGGTCCTTGTGAGGCAGTAGATTACAGCAGGGAGCTGTGCTGGGAGCGGGGTGTCCCTCCTGCAGAACACACTGCCATTGTCCCAACCACAGTTTGGTATTTGCCATAAGCCACGCTCTCTTATGAAAAACCATTTGCAAGATAAGTAAAGGAAAATGTAATCCCTGAGTGGAATGAAAGGTGCTTTGAAATGAATGGGGGATAATCCTTTTGTTGTCTGTTACAAATGCACTTTATTTCTACATTATCTGAGCATGAGAATAGACTGTTCTCTCAACCAACAAATCCACTGCACACCCTCTCCTCGGCGCTCAGACCCCGCTGCAGTGGCAGAGCCGCCTCTGAACTCCCTCAGCTCGGCGCTTTGCAGAAAGGGCTCTTTTGAATTTCAAAATCCTGCTGCCGTGATTATTTTGGCGTTTGCAGAGTGCAGAGTCTTGGCTTAAGTCACGCTAAAGGCGCGGGTTGAGATGCAGGAAGTGGTCTGAGGGATTTAGCTGCCTACCTGCCCCTGCCTTCCCATCCAGAGAGGCAGCAAAATCTGCCTAAATTGCTTTTAAAAATCACAAAGCCTCTGCTCCAGGGACTCGTAGTCGGGGTCGAAGGATTTCTTCCTTCTGCTTTCAGTGTGTTTTTCTTTGTTGGCAAATTTCTCTCAGCAAGTTCAAGCCCGCTGATTTATGCAAGGAGATGCTTCCAGCTTCTGCTGGACTTTGTGACCCCTGTGGCAGCAGCCAGGCTGGATCCATCCGGCCCCTCCAGCAGCAAGGAACGTTCAAAGCTTAAAGATTGAGCACTGCAGAGCCTGGAATGGCAGCAGCTTTTTCCAGCTCATGTTAAAGTGCTTTAGTTACTGCAGGCATTGATTCTGGAGCCCTGGAAAATGCATCCCAGCATGGCTTCTCCTTGGATTTTTAGTGAGTGACCAAAGTTCAGAGATAAGTCATGAGGCATTTGTTCACTCTGATTTTATTGTCTGCCATACCCAGCCTCCAGCCAGTGGTTCAGAACTTCTTTACACCCTTCCCTCCCTCCTGATTTGATGCTGTTTCCCATCATGGAAATGCTGGGAGAGCTGGGCTGTTCAGCCTGGAGAAGGGAAGCTCCAGGGAGAGCTCAGAGCCCCTGCCAGGGACTAAAGGGGCTCCAGGAGAGCTGGAGAGGGACTGGGGACAAGGGATGGGAGGGACAGGACACAGGGAATGACTTCCACTGCCAGAGGGCAGGGATGGATGGGATATTGGAAGGAATTGTTCCCTGGCAGGGTGGGCAGGGCTGGCACAGGGTGCCCAGAGCAGCTGTGGCTGCCCCTGGATCCCTGGCAGTGCCCAAGGCCAGGCTGGACAGGGCTTGGAGCAGCCTGGGACAGTGGAAGGTGTCCCTGCCTTGGCAGGGCACTGGAATGGGATAAGCTTTAAGGTCCCTTCCCACCCAAACAATTCCAGGATTCTGTGTCCATTCTGTGCTGAAAACAGGATGCAGATTTTCTTTTGAGTTTTGCTTCAGGAAAATCCTTGGAAGTCAGGTCTGTCCTGGATTGAGCTGTTGCACATCCTGCAGGCTGGGCAGTGCCTTTCCCTGGATGAATTCCCAGCAGCAATGCTCTGTGCTCCAAGCCATGAGATCCCATCAGGGTCCCATCAAACCCAGCTCTGATGGACCATGGTGGCTTCCCCAAATAAACAGATCCCAGCCTGGAGCTCCCATTATTCCCACTGCCTGTGGCATGAATTATTTCAGTCTTGGAATAATCCAGTTGCTTTTAGTAAAACAATTATAGCTCTTATAATTTTCCTTTGCAAGCAGAGTAATTAGAGAAGAATAGGAAATTAATTAAAAAGCTAATTATTAAACCCATGAATGTTGTTTTCAAATTTTCAAATGAATTTATTTTTACTAAATGCTACCATTTCCATTTTTTTTTCAGGTCTGGTGGTGGCTGTAGGTTGGGAAACTGAGGGAATCAAAGTGTGGGCTCCTGACATGTCCTGGCTCCTAAGGAGATTAGGACATAGATGATGGGAAAGACACAGGAACAGCACTAAGCTGCCTGTAAGCCTGTTGTCTTCCAGCTTTTTCCATTATGAGGCACAAAGGAAATTCAGGTTTTCTGCCTCCTGGAGTCTCTTGCCATCGTAATCTCAAACTAATCCCTTCAAACAAGCATTTCCCTGCCCTTGGAGCAGGTTTGCCATGGGGTCTTGCTTCCTTGGGAGCCACCAAACGCTGCAATTAATCGGGGTGCTTAGGTGGCTTCTTCAAGACCACATTAGGCTCAGCAGCAATTTAAAGCAAGTGTCCACTGGTAAATGGTGAAAAGCACCCGGGAAAAGCCGGATGTTCCCATGCATAGCAAACGATTCATTAGCATCCAAGCGATTATGCGGAATACCAAAATGACCTTGCAGTCATTAGGAGAGAGGTATGTTATGACTTAAGTTTAGAGGGACTTGCATTACAATGTAACATCTAATTAGTGTTACCTCTGCTAATTGCTACATATTGCTGAGGTATATAAAAATAAATGCCTGAGTGATACCGAGGCCAGCAATGCCCGTGTTGGAACAGGGGGAGAAGTTTGCTGCCATAATGAGCAGCAGCAGCTTGGTTCCCTTGGCTGGCAGCTTGTTAATGTCAGCAGCTCCTGGTGTCTGCTGAATGTAGAGAGGGTTTTTGTGTGGGGATTGTGGCTCTTGGGTTCTCCAGTGCTCTTTGTGAGGCGGGTTCCCGTGCTGGAGTCTGGCGAAACCACAGCAGCGGGTGGTGGTGGTGGCTCTGCCAAAAAGTTGATTTTTGCATGAGGCTGAAGTAAGGGTTTGGGTCTTCACCTGTGCTGCCAGCAATAAATCATGGAATCTTGGAATTGTTCAGGTTGGAAAATATTCCAAGATGAAGTCCAACCATCGATCCAGTGCCACCATCATGGGTGAAACTTCTGCTCCCAACAAGCACAGAATGAGAAAAAGCAGCCCCAGGCTGCACCAAGGGAGGGTCAGGGTGGACATCAGGATGAATTTATCCATGGAAAGGGTGCTCAGGCATTGGAGGGGCTGCCCAGGGAGGTTTGGAGTCCCCACCCCTCGGAGGTGTCCAAGGAACACCTGGATGTGGCACTCAATGGTGACAAGGTGGGGATCAGGCACAGGTTGGACTCGATGGTCCTGGAGAGCTTTTCCAACCTTAAAAATTCTGTAATTCTCTGTTCACCACTAAACCATGGCCTCAAGTGCCACCTCCAGCTGTTCTTTGAACACTTCTAGGTTTGGTTACTCCACCACTGCCCTGGGCAGTCTGTGCCAGTGCTTGACAACTCTTTCCACAGACAAATGTTCCCTAATATCTAATCTAAACCTTCCCTGATGCAGCTCATAAAAAGAACATAAAGGGAAGAAATAAAGGGAAAATAAAGATAAATGCTGAGGCTTTTATCCCCAAGCACCTGTGAGTCCTCTCCCCACAGCTAAACTTTTGGATGATCAGTCTTTTTGGATAAACCAAGAATAAGAGACGCATTGACCAAGGAATAATCTCTGCAGGAGGCTGTGCTCTGGGTATTTTTATGTATACAGGTGATCAATTACTCTCTTAATAAAGAGAATAATTTTGTCTTCATCCTGCCTTGCTGATGAGTGGTGCATGTACAGGAAGGCAGGCTTGGAGTTCAGGGAGCAGACCAAGGGTGACGATGTCAGAACACCGTTGGTGTGACCAGCACAGTTTTCTTTCTACTGGAACTACAAGAAAAGAGGTGGAAAGCCACAGGCAATGTTAAAAACAAAACTGTGCCTGTCTGCATTTCTGGCTTATGAACACATTCACTTCTCAGCTTCACAACACTTCAGTTTCCCAGCTGCCTGCATGAAGTTTTGAGAGGCTTTTCTTTTTCACTGTTTGTTTGCGATTTGTTTTGGTTTTCTTTAATTTTCAACAATGGGGTTAGGAGAAATGGATCTGCTGATAATTAAAGTGAAATCTTTCTTCCATGTGGTCTTTAGTCCTAAGATCATCATCAGAGCCAGACAGAGATATTTTGATATTCAAGACAATTTTTTTTGATATCTGGAGGGAAGTTACAAAGCAGGGAAGGACGGCAGGCCTGGCAGTTTTATAATCGCTCTGTCTAATGTGCAGTGCCATGGGACACCTCTCAGATGTCTCCACGGTGGCTTCTGTGTGCTTCAAACACGTGTGCTCCTAACTGCAGAAACCAGCTCCTGAATTAATGACTGCGGCTTCAAAGGAGCCTCCCCCTCCCCAAGCTGCAGATCTGAGGGCCATCTCCAAGTGGGTGACATGCCTTTGAAAATTATGCAGCGCAAACAATAAACCTCATTAAAGAAAGTCAGCAAAAGCAGCTCAGCAAGCCAGCGTGGGGAGCGGACACGGTGGGGACACGATCCAGGATCTCTGTCCAGGGCCAGGCACTGCCAAAAACTGGGTGAGGGCAAAGTGCATGAGAGTCGAGGGTGAGCCCTTGGTCACACCAGCCCTCTGCAGGGCTCCAGGCTGGGCTGGAGCAGCTGGGAAGTGGGAAAGGAGCTGGGAGTGGTGTCAGCAGTGGCTGGACATGACCAAGGTGTTCCCAGGTGGGCAAGTGGCCAATGGTCCCTGGGCTGTGCCAGTCCCAGTGTGGGCACTGGACCAAGGCAGTGATTGTGCCTTGACTCTGGGCAGTGCTGAGGGTCCTCTGACCCCATGTCCAGTTCTGGGCCCTCACAAGAAGGACATTGAAGGGCTGGAGCATGTCAGGGAAGGGACTGGAGCCCCAGGAGGGGCTGAGGGAGCTGGGAAAGGGGCTCAGCCTGGAGAAAAGGGGGCTCAGCCTGGAGAAAAGGAGGCTCAGGGGGAACTTTGTGGCTCTGCACAACTCCCTGACAGGAGGGGACAGCTGGATGAGGGTCAGGCTCTGCTCCCAAGTAACAAATGATAGGATGAGGTTTAGATTGGATATTGGGAAAAGTCTGTTCACCCTAAGGGTTGTCAAGGCAAAGCCCCCATCCCTGGCAGTGTTCAGACAACACGTGGATGTGGCACAGGAGGACATGGTCTGGGTTGAACATGGTGCTGGTGTTGAGTGCATGGTTGCATTTGATGATCTGAAAGTTTGGGTTTCTTTGAGCCTTAACAATTCTGTGATTGTGTCAGTGCCCGTTCCCATGGGGCTGTAGCATTCCCTCCGAGGAGCTGCTGCCAGGCAGAAGGAGCCTGGTGGGATGTGGTTCATGGGCAGCTGAGGGGCTTGGATGAGTTTCTTGTCTCCTGAGAAGAGTTGGGCAGTGCAGGGTGGAGCTGCTCACCTGCTCCCTCTTCATTGTGGGGTTGTGGGAGGGTTTTCTAAGCAGAGTGAAATCAGTGCCTCGACAGGCAGCAGTTCCACATCAACCAGAGCCTGTGTTCAAGTTTGGTCCACCTCCCTGAGCTCCATCACCATCTCCAAAGACAGCCCACCCCTCTCTGAGCTCCATCACCATCTCCAAAGACAGCCCACCCCTCTCTGAGCTCCATCACCATCTCCAAAACAACTCACCCCTCCCTGAGCTCCATCACCATGTCCAAAGACAACCCACCCTCCCATCAGGCTTGGGGCCAGCTCGGCCACCCCAGCACTCTGCCCAGTTTGAAATGAGGATTAATGAGTCCTTCCATCTGATACTTGTTTGAGATGTGCCATTTGGGTTCATTTTAAACTAATTTTATTCTCCGTGTCACTGGCAATTTATGCAGCAAACGCAATTATTGGAGATGAACGCCTGCCACAGCTGAAGGCTACAAGTGCCACTTCCTTGGATGCGTGAGGAGCAGAGAGCTGGGGAATTGGGGCGGGGGGAGGGAGAAGGAATATTAGAAAAATAATCTTTTCCTACAATGCTCTCAGAGCTGATACACACACCTTCATAAAAAAGTAATTTAATTTTCCCAGTGCAGCACGAAAAGGAGATCTAATTATCCTCTTCTAAATTGCTTCCTTAATTTTTCAAAACATGGCTTTTTGTTTATGTCTCTCCCCAAGCCCTGCTCGGAGCCTGCCGTGGAGCTCACCCCCATCTGGAGGTCAGTGATAAAGCCACCTGGAAAGGAACCTGCTCCTGATAGCAGGTGGGGGAGCTCCTAATGTGCCTCTGGGCCTTTTGTCCGTGCTGGTGGGGCTCCTCCACGGGCGGATTCTGGGAATTCGGGAGGCAGCCCTGGAGCTTGGCTGGGGATGTGCATCAAACGTGGATTCTTTTCTCAAGGCTTGCAGGAGTTTTGCTGCCTCAAAGCTCTGTGTTTTGCGGCTTTCTGGGTTTCTGGGTCTCTCTCAGCAGCGTTGCTACGGCCCCACGTCTGCTCTGCATCCGTATCAAACACTGGAATCCTCCAGAATTAAATTTCAGGAGTCTCCAAGAGATTCCCATGGGTGCTGCCTTTTAGGGTGTTTATTTACTTTGGACCTGGACAATACGTTCTGCCAAGTCCCCAAAGACCAGCATTTCTGCAGGAAGCTCTTGTAAAAATCATCAGCTGTGTTTGAAGTGTTTGAAAACCCTCCTGGTTTTGATCATGTTGCATCGTGCTCCTCTCCGTGCTTCGTGTATTCTTCCCCTGGATTTCCCTAAAGTTCAGCTCACAGGCTTGCTTTGGAATGTGAAATGATGTACACACACGCCTCCTCTAATATTTATAGGATAAATGCTAAGCTGTACTTCAGTGATTATCAGGAGCTTCTCAAAAACAGGTTTCAGGTGTTGGAGCTGACATGACACCTTCAATTATTTACTGGGAGCTGGGTTTCGAACTGCTGGCTGTGGTTTGTTCAGGTATTCAGAGTCTCACAAACTGGAGCTGTTCAGCCTGGAGAAGGCTCCAGGGACAACTTGGAGCCCCTTCCAGTCCCTAAAGGGGTTCCAGGAGAGCTGGAGAGCAATTTAGGACAAGGGATGGAGGGACGGGACACAGGGAATGGCTTTCCACTGCCAGAGGGCAGGGCTGGATGGGATTTTGGGAAGGAATTTTTCCTTGTGAGAGTGGTGAGGCCCTGGCACAGGGTGCCCAGAGCAGCTGTGGCTGTCCCTGGATCCCTGGCAGTGCCCAAGGCCAGGTTGGACAGGGCTTGGAGCAGCCTGGGATAGTGGAAAGTGTCCCTGTCCATGGCCAGGAATTGAACAAGATGGATTTTTGAGGTCCCTTCCAACCCAAACCAGTCTGTGATTCCATGATCTCATGAAAATCATTCCAGTGTGTATTGTACATATTTTAAACTTCTTTTTGTGTTTCATCCCACTGTTAAACTCCCCCTCTCTGTGCTCCCTGCCTTCTTGGGTCTGAGTTCTGCACTGACAGCTGTAGGGATGGCGTTTTTTATTCCCTGATGGTCTCACTGGTGCTGGATTAGATTCTTTTATTTTACCCCATTTTTCCCCCCAGATATTAATGGCAGCATGCAGACCTTCTCAGGGTATCTTACAGAATCCCAGAATGGTTTGGGTTGGAAGCGACCTGAAGGATGACCTAGTCCCAACCCCCCAGTGTGGCTGGTTGTGGTAGGGGCTTCCCATAGCAGTGTGGGTCAGAGTTCCCAAAGAGCAGTGTGGGTCAGAATTCCAACATAGCACTGTGAGTCAGAATTCTCACAGAGCAGTGTGGATCAGAATTCCCACATAGTGTGGGTCAGAATTCCCAGTGCTCCAGCCGGACACAAGGGGTCAGGACCGTGTGAGCCGGAGGCAGCAGCTGCCAGCAGAGCTCTCCCACAGAGCCTGGCTGTTCAATAATGCTCTAATTAACTACTGCAAACTTCAGAGGACCCAGCTAACTCTAATTGAGAGATCAACAGAGGCTGCAATGAAGTTAGATGTGCATACTAATTACTGAATTATCTAACACCTGCTTTGGAGAGCAGCACCAAAATATAAATACATTTTGCATTGTAAGGGCCTTGCTTTGAGGAAGGCGAGATCTTGCCTTGTCAGACACATCTCGGATCCCTCTCGCTGGCTGCAGCTCCCAGAGGCGCTCGCTGGAAAAGCTCTATCCTTTATATTTAGGCAGGGTAGTGAGGCTGTCATGTTGCAGGCTCAACTTGTGAGAAGCCAATTAAGCAGGACTCCAAACATTAACTTGGGTGCTCCCCGAGTGGCGTTGAGGATGATGATGATGATGACAATGATGCAAAGCCCCGGTGAATTCTTGGTGAATTCTTACGGCACTCTGAGTTTCATGTCAGTGTCCAAATGACACTCAGCTTGTTGGCAGCTCCCAGAGCTACTCTTAAAAAAGACTGAAATAAAAGAGAATTCATTTTTCAGCTGCTGAGTGGCAAATACAAAGGTTAAGTATCCTGGGCAGCGGTGCAGGGATCCACCAAAGGGCTGTGGCCAAGCGCTCTTGGAATGGGGAGGAGAAACAAGAGAGGGCAGAGGAAAAGCTGGTTTGAGGATTTTTATTCTTCCATTCTGTTGGGTTTTTTTGCATACTGATCTGAGGTGCGATTTCCACATCATCAGCTCAGTCAGCCATCACCAGCAGCCCTCTGAAGGCAATAATTTTCTGCTAAGCAATTTTGTCACCGTGCTGGAAGGATAAATGAAACCAATGTTTCAGTGCTTTGTCCAGCCTGGAATCAGCACGTGGCACGTGTTCCTTGAACAAGTGGTGATTCCCTATTTTCTTTTGTTGAGGATTAAGCTGCTTACCATGGCAAATGCATGAGCTTTGTTATTTCCTCCCCCTTTTTTCAGTATATTTGCTCAAGTGAGACTCGTTGGCTGTTTTGATGGTTTCAGTAGTGCTGTCTGCGTTTGTTACAGAGATGCTTGGATGCTTTCCTGCTGACAACTGACTATTCCATCCCTCCTGAAAGGCAGGAGCTGTTGTGGAACCTCCTGCTCTGGAAACACTGCTTTTGCTCATGGCTCTTGTGATATACAAAGCCTTGAAATCCAAAATTCTTGACTGTAGTGAGCTGGAGCCAGGTAGGGGAGTGATGTGACAGAGCTGCTCTCACTTTGTCACTAAGGTCCTGTGGGTCACACCCAGGAACAGGAGGCCTTAGATGTAACTAGAACTATTGCTCCATGGCTCCATGTCAGATTGTGTTTGAAGGAGGCAAGGAGGAGGGAGAGGTCTTTTGTACAGGATAAAAAGGATTTATTATTCTGGGGAATCCAGGGGGCAAAAGACAAAAAATGGCAAAGGTGCAACAACTGAAATATGGGGGAGGTTCAAGGGGAAGGTTCAAGGTGAAACTTATCAGCAAATTGGAGAAATTCTGAGGAGGGGTAAAGGGTAGGGTTCACAAAGGCCTTGTCCAGTGAGGGAGGTAGGGGGGGAAGCTGGGTCACAGGGACTAATGAGAGGTCCAGTTCTAGGGGATTTCCAAAGGGGAATTCCGAGCAGGGAGCTGGCACAAAGCAGGATTGACAGGGAGTTCAGGATAGACTGACAAGGGGGGTGGGAGGGCACAACCTGGAGCAAATCATTCACTTGGGCAATAACAGAACATTAACAAGAAACACCCTGCAGAGCAAAGAACCTCCTCTTTGGAGTCCCATCCTGACTCCAGGCTCTCTTGGAAAGACAGACACAACTTCTCTGTCACTGCCTTGTCCCAACAACCTTTACCCCTTGCTCCTGGCCTCACGTGCATCCACGAGGACTCTGTTATTTTGGGGAAGGGGTTGTTAGAAATTCCCCTCACTCCTCTCACCCGCTGCAGACTGGGATTATTGACTGCCTGTGATGCTAAACTTCCCTCAGCCTGCCACTTACTTGGAAAATCTTTCTGTAACCGCAGTTGCCAAGCAACTGTCAGCTGTATTTCCGAGATGCTCAGGCCACTTTCAAGATGTTTGGACCCAAATGCTGCTGCTCCACTCTCCAAGATTGCCAATTTCCCTGGGCACGGAGCTTTGGGAAGGCCAGGAGCATTCTTCCCATCCTGGCATTTTCTTCCCTGGCTTTATCAGCATGTTTTCCCAAAGCTCTCTGCCCACTCATGCCATTGATTATCCTGCTGGTTAGGCTCCGGGGCAGTGCTTGGATACCTGGCATGGTATTGAGTGTGAGAGAAAGCTGGAAATCCAAGTGTTGCACCTCATCACTAGTAACAGCATTCCAGTCTTGTTTTGTTCTTATTATGAAAAAAAAAAAAAAACAACGAAATTTTAATAGGAGCTAAGACAATTGAAAGACAGAGAAGCTGGAGGTGTAGGTTTAGATGAGATATTAGGCAGAAATTTGTTACTATAAGGGTGGTGAGAAACAGTGCCCAGAGTGGCTGTGCACTGCCCTTCCCTGCAAGTGTTCAAGGCCAGGTTGAGCAGCCTGGTCTGCTGGAAGGTCTTGCCCATGGTAGGGGGGTGGAACAAGGTGGGCTTGAAGGTCCCTTCCCAGCCAGGCATTCCATGATTCTGTGATTGTGTTGATGCCTTAGGATTTTAGCTTTTGTACTTTTCATCTATTTGTAACTCTGCAGTTTTTAGTGTGGAACTCCAAACTCCACACCCAGTGTGAGCTGCTGCTCTCCCATTTGGGGCAGACACAACAATTCCTCTCCAGGCTGGCAATCAAGGACACCTCACTGCCTCAGGCCTGAGAGATGGAAACAAAAGTGAGTTGGGGGAGCAAACTTGGGGTAAATGACTTCATTAGCTGGAGCTGGAATTGGAAGATGAACCCCAATGTGCAAATGGACCAAACTTATCAAAGTGTTCAAACCTGTGACCCATTGTCCGTTTTGGGTGCAGCCCCTGGGGGGCTTTGTCTGCCCTAAATGTACCTGAAGTCCTTTCAATAAATATGAAAACATTATGCCTTTTATTCTTTTAATTTTGTCTGGTCTCTGCTCTTAGGTAGTCTCAAAAAGGCATCAATGCCATGGAGCCGGTGCCTGCAGTGCTCTGTGGGTGCTGTGGCAGGTGCTGCTGGTTCTGGGGATGCTGCTGGTTCNGGACCAAACTTATCAAAGTGTTCAAACCTGTGACCCATTGTCCGTTTTGGGTGCAGCCCCTGGGGGGCTTTGTCTGCCCTAAATGTACCTGAAGTCCTTTCAATAAATATGAAAACATTATGCCTTTTATTCTTTTAATTTTGTCTGGTCTCTGCTCTTAGGTAGTCTCAAAAAGGCATCAATGCCATGGAGCCGGTGCCTGCAGTGCTCTGTGGGTGCTGTGGCAGGTGCTGCTGGTTCTGGGGATGCTGCTGGTTCTGGGGATGCTGCTGGTTCTGGGGGTGCTGCTGGTTCTTGGGGTGCTGCTGGCTCTCAGGGTGCTCCTGGCTCTTCGGGTGCTGCTGGCCTTTGGGGTGCTGCTGGACCTTGGGGTGCTGCTGGCCCTTGGGGTGCTGCTCACTCTTGGGGTGCTGTTGACTCTGGGGGTGCTGCTGGCTCTGGGGTTTCTTGGATTCTCTGTTTCTGGGGGTGTTACTGCCTCTTGGGGTGCTGCAGGCTCTGGAGGTTCTTGGATTCTCTGGTTCTGGGGGTGCTACTGATTCTTGAGGTGCTGCTGGCTCTAGGGGTGCTGCTGGCTCTCAGGATGCTGTGTATTCTTGGGGTGCTGTGTATTCTCAGGGTGCTGCTGGCCCTTGGGGTGCTGCAGGCTCTGGAGGTTCTTGGATTCTCTGGTTCTGGGGGTGCTACTGATTCTTGAGGTGCTGCTGGCTCTAGGGGTGCTGCTGGCTCTCAGGATGCTGTGTATTCTTGGGGTGCTGTGTATTCTCAGGGTGCTGCTGGCCCTTGGGGTGCTGCAGGCTCACTTCCAGGCTCCAACCCTCCATCCTCACCTGGGCTGCAGCTGCTCCAGGTTGTTTTTCTGCAGCAGGAGCCCAGCAGTGTCTGTGCTGGTCTGCACAGAGCGAGAGGGACGGCTGAGATGAGAAACCCAGCAAACTTTGCCTCCAGAAGCGCTCATTAGCCGCCTCCCTCCGCCCATGGCCGTGCATGGCTCAGCTCACTGTGGAGCCAGGCTGTTCCATTTGGGTTAACAGAAGGAATCTCTGTTCCATTAGGTGCATTACAGTGACAAAGCGCCGGGGGAGAGGGAGCTGGTGCCTGTCAGCCGCCCGAGGACCGCGCTGTCACTTGTGCCATCAAGCCTTCCTACTTATTTGCAATTTTATTTTCAGATGTGATTGACATCTGGAGGCTCTGACATTCTCGGCACAAACATACAGCCTGTTATTATGCTTGCATTAACATTTTGATAAACACACAGTGCAGCATTGAAAAAGTAATTACATGTCATCACATCTCTGCCTCATCAAAGAAAACTTTGCTGTGTAATTGCTTCAAGATTTACCCAGGTACAATGTGCTGCTTCCAGTAAAGGCTCCTTTCTCTTGAAGAGCTTACATTTACCTTTTAAGATGCACAATATCTTTTCCCCATGGGGCTTTCTAGGTCTAAAATAAACTCAGCAATATAATTTAGCTTTTCATAAATACACTTGGATATTAGAGCATGGTACACTTTGCATAATATTTATTTAATGCTGGATGTAAATATGCTGTGTATTATATGGGCGAAGCTATCAGGGGACATTTTTTGCAGACAGGTAGAAATAGCACATTGTTACCTGGCTCCTGCATTAGCACAAGGGCCCTTTGCACTTGTATTTATATGGGTACTTCTCACAATGACATCTAATTTTACAATAAAGTGAGCTTAGCTGAAGCGCCTCGCTGCAGATTCTAAAATATTGGCTATTTCCTCGCTTGTAAAGGACTTTTCTGATGGGTCTCTGAAAGAGGTATTATATGGAAGAATACAAATAATTTCAAGAGGGGCTTTTTTCCCCCTCCTTCCTTCAGAGCCGGGAAGGGAAGAGAAAACCTCATTGATGTTCAGTCAATAAATCTTGCAAGATAGGTGCTGAAAGACCTGAATAAAGGTAGAAGGGAAAAGCAGTGTATGATGATAAACCAGGTGAAGTGGTCAATGCGACAATTGCTGGCCATGGAGTGTTTGAGATTCTTTTCTTTAAGGTGCTGGCTGAGGCACATCCCTCCTGCCTGGGAAAGCAGGATAACACGAGCCTGTTTCACTGCTGGCTGATGGGATTTCATCCCTTTTGCTGAAGCAGTGCTTGTTTGGGCTCTGGAATTGCAGGTTTCAGGTTGTGCCCCCGGTTCTGATGGGACTGAACCCTGATATTTCCTACCAGCAGGTGAAGTGCTGAGTGTTTGGTCTGGTGGTTCAGTTCTCACTTTACAAGGTTTCTTTGTGGTCTGTGGTTACTGGAGAGATGTGGAGGCTTGTGCACTGCAAAATTGGTCTAGTGCTGCTTCTGGAGTGGGGAATAATTCTTTGGATTGTTCATGAGAGGAGCTTTATGAACAAGTCCTTTGGGAAGCCTCTTCTCCCTTACTGCAGTAATGAGGGAAATGAGTGAGGAATTAACAGTCACATTCCCATCTTCTGTCCTGTGCCTTCATCAGGGCTTCTGTTTCCAAAGGAAAATATTCCCCCTTCTTCTGCAGGAACACATCTTCTTCTGGAGATGTCAGGGAAATAATGTCTGATTCTTTTCATCCAAGGTGGTCAGGGAATCACAGAATCACTAGGATTGGAAAAGACCTTTAAGATCATCAAGGCCAACCATTAACCAAGCCCCACCACATTCACCACTAACCCATGTCCCCAAGTGCCACATCCACGTGTTTGCTGAACACTTCCATGCCATGGTGACTCCACAACATCCCTGTGCAGTCTGTTACAATGTTTGGCAACCCTTTCCATGAAGAAAATTTTCCTAATATAAAATTTTTCTAATCCTCTGGCATGACCTGAGGCCATTTCCTCTCATCCTCTCAGTCTGAGCCAGTCACTGCCAGCTGGGACAGGAATTGTGCCAACCTTAGAGCTGCCACCACCTGAGCATATTGGCTTATCCAAAAAAGCAGTTCCTTTTCTTCCCTGGGCCGGGTGCTGGCTCTGACAGAGGTGTTAGAGAAGCAAGGCAGCACTCCTGGGGTTGGGATCCCCAAATCCCTGCCCTGTGGGGGATATCCTTTCTCCAGGACATGGATGGAGTGTCAGCATCCCTGACCTTGCTGGGAATGCCCAGGGCCATGGGGAGCATTAGGGCCAGCACACCATCCCAAGTGTGTTTAATGGTTGGATAATGCCCTGTTAATGTCTGTTAATCCTCTCAGGAGCTTGGGATTAGCTCAGCTTTAGCACCAGACAGGCACTGCTCTAACAGGATGCAGCCAGGCTGGTGCTGGGAACATCTGTATCTCACATCTGTATTATTATGATGATAGGCTTGTGGCCTATATACAGTGTCTATGAAATGAGATCTGGTATTATACCTCCTGAGCAGCTGGGGGGATAATTCCCTCTCCTTCCTGCTAATGAGGGTGCAGGGGCTGGAGGAGGGAGCCTGGGAGATGCTCAGGGACCGAGTGTTGCCAGGGCTGGGGATGCCCTGGATTGGTCCTGGGGGTGGGGGTTCTCCAGGCTCTGACCTGCTCTGTTGGAGGGCAAAAACTGTCTGGGCAAGTGAAGGTCAGCCAGAATGGTTTGGAACACTCTCAGGCATAGGGTGGGATTTTGGGGATTCTCCTATGCAGGGCTAAATACTGGACCCAGTGATCCATGTAGATCCCTTTCCAGCCCAGGGAAATGTGTGGGATCAATAATTACAGCACAGGGGGTCTTTGTGTTGCTGTGTTTGCCCTTCTGCTTTCTTGCCTATTGTGAGGGACAGCTCTCTGGATTTTATTCTTTTCCATCCCTGTGAGCTGTGAGTTCCTGCTTTGCCCAAAAGCTTCCAAGTGTGGTCCCCCAAACTCTCAGCTTTGTAGCCATGAGGAGATGATGGATTTGATTCTCTCAGGTGAGACCTCACCTGCAGAGCTGCCTCCAGCTCTGGGCTCCCTGTACAGGAAGGACCTGGAGGGCTGGAGCCCCTCTGGAGCCAGGCTGGGAGAGCTGGGGGTGCTCACCTGGACAGAAGGCTCCAGGGAGAGCTCAGAGCCCCTGCCAGGGACTAAAGGGGCTCCAGGAGAGCTGGAGAGGGACTGGGGACAAGGGATGGACAGGGAATGGCTCCCACTGCCAGAGGGCAGGGCTGGATGGGATATTGGGCAGGAATTGTTCCCTGGCAGGGTGGGCAGGACTGGCACAGGGTGCCCAGAGCAGCTGTGGCTGTCCCTGGATCCCTGGCAGTGCCCAAGGCCGAGCTGGATGGGGCTTGGAAAGCAGCCTGGGACAGTGGAAGGTGTCCCTGCCATGACAGGGGTGAGACTGGCTGATCATTAGGGTCCCTTCCCAACCCAAGCCTGTCTGATTCTGGGATTTTGGCAGCAGCAGGGCCTGGCTGTTGTTTTCCAGCAGGAGCTCACCCACAGTGACGTAGGACGAGCCAGGGAAGTCCCCTGTGCCGTGCTGGCTGTCTCTGTTTATTGCATTACTTATCCCAAGGAGCTGTTGCAAGTGGCTCACGATTCCTCTTCATCTTTTCCGTCCTCACCCATTTACTTGCAGAACATTTACATTTAAATGTGTGTTTCTGCAGAAGCTTTACAGGAAAGCAACGCTGGACCAAAAAAAAAAAAATAAATAAATAAAAGAGAGACTCTAAAATGCATTTTTCATGCTCCTTCATACTCTATTGATTTTGTTTTTCTCATTTTTTCTCATAAAGAGAAGGTTTTCTAATACATTTTTCAGAAATAAAGGAGTCAGCAATTCTACCCTCCTAAAGCAATAGTTATTCACCAAGATTACAAACAGAATTTGGGAGGGAGGGCTATTTATATAAATTTCCCATTTCAATAAAATTAATATGGTGAAAAGCAGGCAGCTCCAGAGCTGAGAGTTCTGATCCTGAGTTTCTCCCTTGCCTGGACTGTTGGTGATGGGCAATGCACTCCCATGAAATCACAGATTAGCCTGAGCTGGAGGCACCCACCAGGATCATCAATTCCAGCTCCTGGCCCTGCACAGACACCCCCAAACCCCACCCTGAGCATCCCTGAGAGCTCCTGGAGCTCTGGCAGCCTCGGGGCTGTGCCCATTCCCTGTGGGGGAAGGACATTTCCCAGAGATCTGAAGGATATTCCTGATATCCCACACTTGGGAGCTCAGCGCTTCCCTCGACAAGCACCTTATAAACAAAAATCAGTTTTCTCTTGTCACCAGGCAAGAACTTATTTGTAAGCACTGGATTGCTGTGGTTTGACATCATTGATGCCCAAAATTCCAGCTCCTGGTTTGAAACTGCTGTTTTCAAATGCTGTTTGTGTTGGTCTGTTTGAAGAAGGAAAAGCAGAGAAAACAGGACGACAAGCAAGCAGCATGTCAAAGTTATTGAGAAGAATTGCTGTCACTGCCTTGCCTGCCTAATCTCCCAGGGTTTTTTTTTCCACTTGGGCACTGTTTCTGAAATGTTGATAGTATTGGGTGGGTTTTTTGCATTTATGAGCATCATTATTTCTGCTGCCTCAGAAGAAAAACATCCCAGGCCCTGTGTGTAGCTGCATTTTGCTGCAGCCTGCCATGTATCCTGGTTAAAGCCCTGGAGCAGGCCAGCAGCTGCCAATGATAGTCAATAATGTGCCCTTTTATACAAAATCTGCCTTCTCACTTTGGTGCAGCACAAATGGGAGCACATCTCCTAAATGACAGAGTTTGGCTCAGAGGCTCAGCTCCTTTTTTGTGTGTTTGAGCTGGGTCAGACAAGGGAGTGGTCTTGTGCTCCCAGCTTGGGCACTTGGAAATGAAGAGGTTTGGGCAAATAAAACAAATTTTGAATTAAACCTCATGTTCCACCTTCCCCTCCCCCCACTTTTTAGCCTGCTGCTATTATTAAAAGTATTCATTATTTTAAATAACAACATTGCTATTATTTTTTTTATTATTTATGGTGATTTTTGGTTGCTAGGTGCCTCTGGAGTGTCCTCCCCCTTGCTCTGAGTCTCTGCAGTCTCTCCCTGGTTGCAGCAGATGAGCTCTGCCTTCTTGCTTAGGGTTATTTCCTCCTCCCCCACTTTTCTGGACCAAAATGTCTTTGCTGACTGCGGGAGCCTCCTCCTTCTATTTATCCTTGTTCTTTGTAATCTCGTACAATGTAGCTTAATCAACCCACTGGTGCTCTGCTGAATCCTGTCTGGGAGACACAAAGGAATTAAAGAGGTTGAGTGTTGAAAAGCTTTCTCCAGTGTCTGAGTTGCCTCTGGGAGAGCTGATGCTTGTGCAGGCGCTGCTGGGGACCAGCACCCTCCTGGGCACAGGGATCTGCCAGCCCTGCTCCTCAGGTTCAGACTGACACCCCAAAAATGTCCCATCAGGAGGGATGACTGAGCCAGAGCTCCTGCACAGCACCCAGGGGCTTTTCCAGGAAGCAGAAAGGGAGCTGGGAGTTGTGGTGAGGGCAAATTGGGCAGGAGTCACCTGTGTGTCCTGGCAGCCCAAAGGCCACCTGTGTGTCCTGGGGACATCAGGACATTGTCCTGCTCTGCTCTGGGCTGGGGCAGCCTCACCTCCTGTGCTGGGGGCACTTTGGGTGCCTCAATACAAGAAAGATGTAAAGGTGTTAAAAAAGCATCCAGAGGAGGGACATGGGGATGGGGAAGGGCCTGGAGGAGCCCCAGGAGGAGCTGCTGAGGGTGCTTGGTTTGTTCAGCTGCAGGAGATGAGGGCAGAGCTCAGGGGCAGCTCCCATCTCTGCTCTGGGACAGGGACAGGAATCAGGGAATGGCTGGAGCTGGGCCAGGGCAGGCTCAGGGAAAGGTTCTGCTTCCCCCAGAGGGTTCAGGCACTGCCCAGGCTCCCCAGGGAATGGGCACAGCCCCGAGGCTGCCACAGCTCCAGGGGTGTTTGGACACCAGGCATGCTCAGGGTGGGACTGTGGGACAGGAGCTGCACTGGATGATCCTGGTGGGTCCCTCCAGCTCAAGACATTGTGTGATTTTCTGGTTCTGTGATGTTCTGATTCTGTGATTTCTGATTCTGTGATTTTCTGTGCCCAGCTGGTGCCCAGGACTCACCCTGCAGATGTTTGAGCCATCACCCCACTAACCCAGCCCTGGGAGCTGCCTTCCCTCTGCCCCTGTGAGCTTGAATTCCACCCCTGTGCCTCCCTGCCCTGTCAGTGCTGATCCCAGAGCAGGCACATCCACAGCAGCTCACAGTGAAGGGCGTGGAGCTGTCCCATGGGAACATCGCCTCCCTCTGTCCCATTGGATTCATTAATAACAACATTATGTTCCCATGTTTTCCCCTTGTATTATTCTATAGATCATTTTTATTATGTAGATACAAACCCTTTGATATTGTAATTGTGAAGTACACGTTATGAAGACAAATGTGTTTGGCTTAATGAGAATGGATTGCCAATAAAAGCTGAAATAGAGGAAAGCATTTTATTATTTTTTTTTTTAGCATTAGCCCTTATAGGAAGAGTTGTCAGACTGAGCATGCAGCAGTAAAGAGCCACGATGCAAAGAGTTTTTGTCTGTTGATGGAGCATTGGCTTCCAGAGTGTTGTGGTTATTTGATTAAAAATAAACTACCTCAGGTGGCTAAACAACTGAGAAAATCAACAAAAGGCTGAAGTGAAGTGTGAAGTGTGCACTGCAGAGGTGGAGCTGGATCGCTCCCAAATACCTGGAAATTCCTTTGGAGGAACTCCTGAGTTTGCAGGTCTGTGTGGTGAAGGCAGAGGCTGGATTCAGTGGGGCTGTGAGGTGCTGGATTCCACAGGCTTGGAGGAGCTGCAGGCCCTGCAGTCCCAGAACAATGATTTCCTAGAGCAAGGATGCAATAAATAATTTGCCTGAAATAGAAAGGTCAGGTCATTGTCCAAGATGTGAGGAGATCTTTGCTGTGGGCAAACTACAGAGAAAGTGTGGAGTAAAGTCAGAAAAAACAAAAACCATCGGTTTTTAGGAGCATGGACCTCTCCAAGCCCTTTCATCATCCTTCCAGTGCCTGAAGGAGCTGACAAGGAAGGTGGAGAGAGACTCCTTGCAAGGGATGGAGGGACAGGACACAGGGAATGGCTTCCACTGCCAGAGGGCAGGGCTGGATGGGATATTGGGAATTGGGAATTGTTCCCTGGCAGGGTGGGCAGGGCTGGCACAGGGTGCCCAGAGCAGCTGTGGCTGCCCCTGGATCCCTGGCCGTGCCCAAGAACCGGCTGGACAAGGCTTGGAGGAACCTGGGATAGTGGAAGGTGTCCCTGCCAGGGCAGGGAGTGGCACTGGATGAGCTTTAATGTCCTTTCCAACCCAACCCAATCCAGGATTTTATTACTTCAGTGGCCAGCAGCCCTGTATTGGACTACCCTTCAGTGTGGGGAGCATCCCTGCTCCTGCTTTGCAGGCAGAAATGGGAACTCTTGCTGCATTCAGGGAAGGACCCAGCATCTCTGGATGTGTCAGAACTTGCTGGGTGTGGGCTGCAGGGATCAGGGGTGAGTGGAGCAGAGCTGTCCTGTCCCCCAGCCCCAGACAGCCCTGGCAGGAGCAGTTTGCCCAGGACAGGCAGCTCCAGGCCGGGCTCTGCCCACCTGTGCAGATTGCCAGCCCCGGGAATCACTAGTGAGCAAACAGATGGAAGGAGCCCTCTCCCCATCTGAGCCAGCACGGATTTAATCAGCTCACACTTCCCTTTTCCACCTGGCACAGACACTGGGAAATGGATCTTGATTTGCGTCCTCCCAGCTCTCCCCACAGACTCTTGACATCTTTGTTTTCTTGTGACTTAACAGCAGCAATTGCAGCCCAGCACTTTGCCACCTGTCACAGGGACGAGCCTGGTCCCTCCCTGGCTGTCACTGCTTTGCTTTTTGATTTTTTCACTCTGTTTTTTTTCTGGGGGGAGCAAGGCGAGGTAGGATAGAGATACAACAGGATGAGGAAGAGAGCTGCTCCAGTTGTCTGGTTCATTTCCACGCTCCCTTTCTTCCCAGCTTTAAAAAAAAATATTTAGGCTCAGCTTTGTCCCAAATATTGCTAAAAGTGGGGCTGTTCCACCCTTGTAGGTGTTGCTGTTGCTTGCAAACTTCTTAATATTTCATGTCTTGTGTTCCTGGAACCCACCTCTTGGAACTGGTTACTGAATGTTAAAGCTGCTTTCAGTAGGGAACAGAAGGGGGAAAAAAAATCCTAAACGCCCTCAGGCACTATATTAAAGCTTAAAAAGATGATTTCTTTCCCTTTGAGATGGAAAAATGAATGAAAGCCCCAGCAAAGGAGTTTTGTTGCGTGGGAAGGAGGACCCCAAAAGAGTCCTGGTTTGAATGGATCCTGCTAAGGGTCTCCCAGGAGAGCAGCCTCAGTGGTTTGGATGGGGAAACTGAGGCACAAACCCAACTGATGGAGGAGGAGGGAAGCCAAGTGTAACGTGCTGCACACAGTGGCCTTTGAACGTGGTGTCTTCCTGTTAGAAAGGAGATTGATTAATTAATATTGCCTAAAAAAATCCAGAGGTGAGGTGAGGGAAAAGTGCCTCCCTGCCTGTGCTGTTCAGAGGGATTAGAGCTGTCAGAGCTAAATCCAAACACAGCCATTGGAGCCAAGGAGATTGAGAAGTGAAAAGTATTTTATTAACATTCTGCTATTGATTTCTTAATGGCTTTTCTTCCTGGAAACAGGCAAATATTTACTGTGCTTGGAAGGGGCTTGGGGCAGGGGCTGTGAGGTGCCGTGAAAGGTGCCCAAGGCTGAGTCACAACCTGGAGAGGAAATTCCCAGTGAAGAAAGCACAGGAACTTTGGCAAGGCTGGATTTGGTTTTCCAGCCCTGTGCTCCTTTCCTCTTGAACATCTCTGTTATTTTAAGCTTACAGTGCAATGAGGGAAGAGAAAGAAAAAAAAAAGAGGAAAATGACTTTCCATTTGCAAATGGTTCTGTAAAGCACATCAGTGCTGCAGTGCGAGGTGAGGGATCTGGGATGATAACACCAGCCTGGAAGGAAGCTCATCCTCCACTGGTGGCACAGGGAAGCAGCACACTCAGCTCTGGCTGTTCCAGCCCAGCTGCCTGGAAAGCTCAGTGCCTTGTTTGCTCTGCTCTTGACTTCTGATTCTTCCCTCTCTCCACCTCATTTTTTCTACAGGACTCTGTTATATGAATATCCTCAGCTTAATTTGCATTGCATTAGAGTAAAACATTTTAAATTTCTTCACAGCAGAAGTAAATCTGACAGACTTTATGAAGCCATTATACCTGCAGGTATTTTATACTTTTAAAATACATTCTTGTCAAGCTATCTTAATTATATTATTATATGTACTTTTGAACTCGGATCCACTCTCGGGTGATATATTATGCTTCTGACAGTGCAGCCCTAAAAAGCTACAATTTATATCAAAGCTTTGTGGCTGAACAAAGATGTATCTATTATGGATTCGGGGAAATTTATTAATTTACTGTTTTGGAACACTTATTCATTGACAAAGCTTGCTGGCTTTAAATTTCCAGTGGCCCATTATTGTGTGCATGTTTCCTTGGCTTTGGAGGTGCTGGGATTGCAGCTGGGAATTATCTGGGGTCAGAATTACAGCATTGCTCATTTCTGTGCCACTGGCCACTGTGTGATCCCCTGTGCTCTGAGGAGCCTGCCCTGGCAAAATAGTCTTCAGTGGGTCCTTCAACAAAACTGTTCAGTGCTAGAAACTGCTGGGAGTTCAGAGCATGAAGTTCTGTGCTGCAGCACAAACCTGTTTGCAGGAGGCATTTTGCTCACAGAAATCAGAGGATTCCTGAATGGTCTGGATTGGAAAGGACCTTAAAGATCATCCCATTCCACCCCCAGCCATGGGCAGGGAAAGTTTCCACTGTCCCAGGCTGCTCCAAGCCCTGTCCAGCCTGGCCTTGGACACTTCCAGGGATCCAGGGGCAGCCACAGCTGCTCTGGGCACCCTGTGCCAGCCCTGCCCACCCTGCCAGGGAACAATTCCTGCCCAATATCCCATCCAGCCCTGCCCTTGCCCTGTCATTCCAGGCCCTTGTAAAAAGTCTTTCTCCATCTTTCTTGTCAGCCCCTTTATGCCCTGGCAGGGGCTCTGAGCTCTCCCTGGAGCCTTCTCTTCTCCACGCTGAGCAAACCCATCTCTCCCAGCCTGGCTCCAGCCCTTGGGGCACCTCCATGACTTTCTCTGGACTTTTTCCAGCAGAACAGCACAGTACAGGGGGTGTCTGTCCCATTGGCTGGAGTTATTTTTGTGTGTCCCAAGGCCTGGGCATGAGGGCTGCCCGTGGAGTTGCTCATTCCCATGACCACAGGCACAGCCTCTGCCCCTCTTGGGCTTTGGGGTTATCACCCAAAAAAGAGATGGGTGGGGAATCTTTATCAGTTCAGGATTGCCTGGTGGAGGGGGTTACATTACTCCATCATTACTCCAAACTCTTGGTGAATGGTTTTGCTGCAAAGGGAAGCCATGAGCTCATCCTCAATTCCATTTTGCAGTAAATCAGCCCGTGGATGTGGGAGAGCTGCACTTGGCCCTGGCAGTGGGGTTGCAATGAGATGATCTTTAAGTTCCCTTCCAACCCCAATCATTCCATGGCTTTGCTGTTCTAGCAAACATTTGTTAGGATGTGAAAACACCTCCAAGATCACCAAGTCCAGCATGTGACCAAATGTTGCTGTAAGGCTAGGGAGAGGTGAAAAAGCACAGCAACACAGGCTTCATCCAGAAAACAGAAGAAGTGATTTATTGCAGGAGTGGGCACATTCCTATAGACTGGTTCGCTGAACTAAGGATAGAATAATCTCATTGGTTTAAGGAAGTAAACATGCTTTTACTAAAACATTACATTCTTTACACATTCCTGTCCACAACACCAGGTGCTAAACTTTGTTATTAATTCTTTCCCTTCTGGTTTTTTTTTTAGTAGCTTGGGAAAACTCAAACTGCTGTTTTCCCTGGTTCTCAGCAGCATCCACAACCAAACACCACCTTGTCACCCAGCCCATCATCCTAACTGGACACTTCCAGGGGTGATAACTCCACACTGGGCAGCCCCTTCCAATGCCTGACAACCCTTTCCATGAAGAAATTCTTCCTGATGCCCATCCTAGGGCCTGCAAAGAGCTGGCAAAGAGTGACATGGAGAGGTGAAGGTCCTCTCCATCCTTTACAAACTCTCCCCACACCCACGCTGGCTCCAAGGCTCGGGGCTGGCAGCAGCAGCTCCTGGGGCTCCCCTGGTCATTTCTCCTAAAACAAACACATCAACAACTGTTCCACACTCATTAAATTGCATCCACCTCTCCCCAGTGAGCTCCCGGGGGTGGGAGGTCTCAGCTGAAGTGGCACCGAGGGGAGGGGACATCCCCAGTCCCTGATGGGTGCTGGCAGCTCCAGAAAAGCCAGGGATGGAGATGCAGTGAGCCAGGAGCCTCCTCCTCCAGTGGCTGCTCTCCTCTGCCTCTCCTCGGATTAAGGAGGCGAGGAGAGCTGGAGGAGCAGCATTAGACTTTCTATTCTGAGCAATCACCAAAATCCACTCAGGAAGTTTAATTGCTTCAAGTAAAACTTGTAAATACCGGCAGGGCACAAAGCACTTGAGCTGCAAATTTTCTTCACTGCTTTCTGAGGATTCAAATGATATTTCTCATTCCCTATTGTTGTTCTAAGGGTTTTGGAAGAGCACTGATTTTTTTATTTCTTTCCTTTCCTTTTATTTTTTTTTTTACCTCTTCAAGCCTTGCACTTCCCTCCCAAAACATGTTCCAGTCAAGTTCATTGAAATTGTCTCAGTATTGTCAGAAAAATCAGTTTGACTGCTTCATCTTGTAAAACTTTCAAAGCTAAAAATTAACTGACATTTCCAAGTGAAATGTCATTTTGCTCCAAATAAATAAATAAATAAATCCAATGTTTTGACATTTTTAAAGCACTCTTCCTTTGTAAAAGGAAAAGAAGTTCTTTAAATGAAAGCCGCATCAAAATTGACTTTTTTTTTCCCCCCTTTTTTTTTTTTCTCAGAGAAAATTTGACTTTTATGGATTTCTTTCTGTGAGAAGATATTGTGTGGTTTACCTGTGGGGTCACAAGAGTGACTTGGGGTGGGGGGATCCTATGAGGCTCCAACCAGTGGGAAAAGACACTGGAGGAAGTCTTGGCTGGGCATTTGGATGATTCTGCATCACTGGCAGCACATAAATACCCATTTCCCATCCCTGGAAGTGCCCAAGGCCAGCTTGGGGGTGTCCCATCAAAGGATGGACTTGATGATCTTTGAGGTCTTTTCCAACCTGAATGAGTCTGTGATCAGACATCTCCACTTTTCCAGAGCTCAGTGCAGGAAAAGATACATTCCTGGGATTCTGTGTTCCAGGCCAGGTTGGACAGGGCTTGGAGCAGCCTGGGACAGTGGAAGTTGTCCCTGTCCATGGCAGGGGGTGGAACAGGGTGGGCTTTAAGGTTCTTTCCAACCCAAACCATTCTGGGATTCCATGATTTTAATAAATCTTTATTTTGTGCTGGCTTGGCTGCTTGTTTAGAAGTCAAGTCAAGTTTCCAAAGCAGTTGAGCAACCCAAGCATTTCCTGCAGTGGCCTGGGACACAAAACCCCAGAATGTCTCTTCTCTTGCACTGGGCTCTGGAAAGGTGGAGATGTCTGATTGCTGGATCTCAGAAATCTGGAGTTTTTGAGCTTTCTGTGCTTCCAGGCACAGACACCCTGGAAAACACTGCTCTGGAGCTGGAACTTGGAGAAGGCTTGGGAATATGAATAATGAGTTAGAAATCCCCAATGTGCAGTGGGTGAGATGTGTGTGTTTGCACTGGGGGATGGGTTTGAAATTTGAGGTTTGTGGGACAAGATGGAGAATTTTGGGTGGTGTCTTTTCTTCTTGTTCATCTTCTTCTCTTCCTTCTTCTTCACGGAACTCAGGCAGTTCCCTTTGGATTGGTCAGTCTAAAGTCACTCTAGGGGTCATGGAAATCTATTATTGAGTCAAAAGTATAAATAATATAGGTGTAAAACTTTTATTGGTGTGTGTAGCTTTAAAATGCCTTGTGGCCATTTTTCCCACTTCTAGCCAGCAGCTGGAGGTGCTGCTGTACTTTCTGTAATTTCTGATAAGACACAATAAACATCCAAGCCCGAACACAAGAATTGTCTCCATCACCTTTCTAATAATCCTGGCTCTGGACAGAAACAGATGAGACTGATGACAAACACTAATTAGTGGTGCAAAGCCCAGCACACACTCCCACATCTGATCACAAAACCATTCACGTTGGGAAAGACCTCAAAGATCATCAAGCCCATCCTTTGATGGGACACCCCCATACCCACTAAGCCACATCTGCTTGGTTTGAGCACCTCCAGGGATGGGGACTTCACCACTGCCTTGGACAACTCCTTCCAGTGCCTGACCACTCTTCAGGGCAGAAATTTTCCCTTACATCCAACCTGAATCTCCCCTGGTGCAAACTGGGGCTGTTCCCCTTGTCCAGTCGCTGTTACCTGGAGGAAGAGCCCGACCCCCACCTGACCACAACTTCTTACAGCTTTTGTAAATGATGTGTAGAGGAAGAAAAGGCAGAAATAATCCGGGGAATTAATGCAGGGAAATCTTCTATGCTGGGGGCAATTCATGGCAGAGGTTTCCTGTAATGGCAGGGCAGGAAAACTTCTGCTCTAAAAGGGTGAAAAAAATTCCCCCTTTGTTTTTATTTCCATCTTAGGGAAAACCTTCTGCTCTAGAGGGATAAAAAGTCAGAAGCTCCCCCACCTTGCTGCTGTTTGGGTCAGCCTTGGAAACAACAGCTCTTCCCCTCATTTTGATTTATNCTGCTGTACTTTCTGTAATTTCTGATAAGACACAATAAACATCCAAGCCCGAACACAAGAATTGTCTCCATCACCTTTCTAATAATCCTGGCTCTGGACAGAAACAGATGAGACTGATGACAAACACTAATTAGTGGTGCAAAGCCCAGCACACACTCCCACATCTGATCACAAAACCATTCACGTTGGGAAAGACCTCAAAGATCATCAAGCCCATCCTTTGATGGGACACCCCCATACCCACTAAGCCACATCTGCTTGGTTTGAGCACCTCCAGGGATGGGGACTTCACCACTGCCTTGGACAACTCCTTCCAGTGCCTGACCACTCTTCAGGGCAGAAATTTTCCCTTACATCCAACCTGAATCTCCCCTGGTGCAAACTGGGGCTGTTCCCCTTGTCCAGTCGCTGTTACCTGGAGGAAGAGCCCGACCCCCACCTGACCACAACTTCTTACAGCTTTTGTAAATGATGTGTAGAGGAAGAAAAGGCAGAAATAATCCGGGGAATTAATGCAGGGAAATCTTCTATGCTGGGGGCAATTCATGGCAGAGGTTTCCTGTAATGGCAGGGCAGGAAAACTTCTGCTCTAAAAGGGTGAAAAAAATTCCCCCTTTGTTTTTATTTCCATCTTAGGGAAAACCTTCTGCTCTAGAGGGATAAAAAGTCAGAAGCTCCCCCACCTTGCTGCTGTTTGGGTCAGCCTTGGAAACAACAGCTCTTCCCCTCATTTTGATTTATCTCACTATGTGGCTGTTAACATGAAGATAGAGAGCAGCATCTGAGCAAACTGCTGGTCTCAACTCCACCTTCCCTGATTTTCACCCCAAGAGCAGCACTGGGATGTGCCTGAGTGTGAGCTTAGTATTCACTCACCCAGTCCCACTTGGAGCTGTACAGGGCTGGTTTTTTATTATTTTTATATTGATAGATGTGCTCCCTGCCTTCAATAGAAGTGGTGTGCCTTGCTGAGGGCAGAGATCCCTGTATTCATTCAGACACATCCCATGGCTCAGGGGGCTCTGAGAGCACAGCCAAGCTCAGGTTTAAGGAGGGTGGGCAGAGCTCTCCAACAAGCTCCAAGGTGGGATCCTCAGCTGGAGGGCTGAGCCAGGGGAGCTGCTCCCTGTTCCCTGTGCTTCCCAGGGCAGTGGGAACAGATTGGGGCAGGTTGGGAGATGCCTCATGGAAAAATGGAAAATAATGGAAAAGCTGCTTCTCTTGCTTTGTGCCAGGGAGTGCAGCTGATGTTGGTAAATGGCTGCAGAATGTTGTAAATGATGTGTAGAAGGGGAAAAGGCAGAAATAATCCAGGGAATTCATGCAGGGAAATCTTCTGTGTTGGGGGCAATTCATGGCAGAGGTTTCCTGTAATGGCAGGGCAGGAAAACTTCTGCTCTAAAGGGGTGAAAAAAATTCCCCCTTTTGTTTTTATTTCCATCTTAGGGTTCTTTTTTAATATCTTGTTTCCCTGCAAACATTCCTTACAAAATACTCCTGGCCTCCCCAGCCAGTACTCAGGTCAGCCACACTTTTCATACACTACCATGGTTTCATCCCCCTCTTTTCCCTGCTGCTGAGGTTTTAGAGAGATTTCAAAGCCAATTCCATTTCCCCTCTGGTGTTTTGGGAGTTTTCTTCATTTGTTTTGGGTTGTTTGGGGTGTTTGGGATTTTATATGTTGGGTTTTCTTTGATTTGGCAAGGCCATGCAGTTCCCATGCCTGTAACTCCTTCCCTTGTGCCTTTCTGGGGTGGTCTGGAAGCAGCTGAGCACAGAGAGTGGGAGAACAGCCCCAACAGCCTTGGACGTGCCAAAAACTGCTGCAAAGCAGAGGGGAATCATGGCTGACCACGGTGGGGTAGGGTCATAATCCCATCTTTAAATTCCAGTGGGGACATTTAGCTTGAGCATCTGGAAAATCCTTTTCTCTGTGAGGAGAGAGAACCCTGCAGGGGTTTGAGGCAGCTCAGACACACATGAGCTGTTTTTTATTGGGGGCACAGCTCCTCCTGGTACTGGAGAAATGCAGAATAAGAAGAATGGCTTGAGAGGACCTGGAGGGAGCACATAACTCATCCATTTTCCTGCAAGTCCCGGGTTAGGCAGTGCTGGCTTTCTCAAGGATTAGGGATCATCTCTTTGCTCATGGCAGGTGGAGATGCCCATTTGGGATGCTGCTGAAAGGAGCCCAGGTTGCTGCAAGCCCTGTCCAGCCTGGTCTTGGGCACTTCCAGGCATGGGGCAGCCACAGCTGTGCCAATACCTAACACACACCTGGTACCTGCATCTCCCTTGTCTGCATCTCCCTTTCCAGGGCTGGCTGGTGCCAGGCCAGCATCACCAACCCTTCAGCAGCTACTTCAGAAGAAAGGAAAGGCTTAGACTATTTTTTGACTATTCTTTGGCATGGGTTCAGACCGTGTGAGACCAGCCCAGGTGGGTGCTGAAGCCCAGACACGGCCCCAGGCCCAGGGAGCAGAGCTGCTATTCTGAGAGGGAAGGAAGGCGAGGCTCTATTGGGGATCTGTCAGGGAGATGAGAGGTAGTCAATGACATAAGAGATGTCAGGGTTTATTTCCAGTAAGAGCCGGTGGAGCTGGGAAAATTGCTCATTAATGCTTTATTGATATTCATGTTGCTATTGAAGAAGTCTGGGGTGGGAGGTGGAGCGGGGGGGCCGTGCCCCTGTTAATGGGGCCAGGCTGAAAATAGGTTCTTTAATGCCTGGGCAAAGGGGATGCACTGACCACGGGAGCTTTGCCTGTGTCAGTCTCTCTAAATAGAGCCTGGATCAGTGCTGTGCCTGAGCCAAAAGCTGTGGAGGAAAAAACTAATAACTCAGGTCAAACCATGCCAGGAGCGCTGGAGTTCTTGCTCGCTTTTTTTTTTTCACAAAGGAAAATTTAAAGTAGATTGTTGTAAAACTATGCAAAATGTTCGTCTGTGGGGTTTGGGACTATTTAACCCTCATGTTTGCTTTAGCATTCTGTTTTTAGAGTAATTTGAATTTAAAATGCTCTATCAAAAGGAATTTATTTCCAAAATGTCAAATTACTTTATTTCAGAAGTGCTGATGGTAAAACGTTTGGCTTTTAAAAAACAAAGCAAACTCCATTAGCAGTTTGGCATTGGTGGCATTCACAAATATTTTCTGTTTCTCTGAAACTCTTTACTCCATACATTTCCTACGTCCTGCCCAGTTCTGTGGCCAGGATCCAGGCTGAGCATTGCAGCTTCACAGGGAATGTCCCCAAACCAAGCAGTTCCCAGCATGGCCACAGCTTTTGGGGCTCGCTGGAAATGGGATTTCACAGAATCACAGAATCCTAGAATGGTTTGGGTTGGAAAAGACCTTAAAACTCTGCCATGGGCAGGGACACATCCCACTGTCCCAGGCTGCTCCCAGCCCCATCCAGCCTGGCCTTGGGCACTGCCAGGGATCCAGGGGCAGCCACAGCTGCTCTGGGCACCCTGTTGGTGGCTTTTTGTGTGCCTGGTGCTCATCCCCTGCACACTCACCCTCTCAGCCTGCTCAGGCTCCATCTGCAGTGGCCAAATCACTTCCCCAGCCCTTCCCAGGTTACTCTGGCTTTGCTGGAGCCTTCATGTCTCAGGGAATGGAGCTCTCTGGGGGAAAGGCAGTGCAGGAGCAAAGCTGCCATAGCTCAGTAATTGGGGTGGGTAAATGTGGAGGCAAAACATCTCCTGTTATCATGTTCAGTGAAGCTCTGCCTCACCTGTCTGGTGCAGCCTCATTTCCTGGGCTGTGGATCAGCAGGGAGCAGCCAATTGCTGGAGCCCTTTTGGCACATCTCAGAGGTCTGCTATGCATAATTCCCATTTTTTTGAGTTTTGTCTCTTTTCTTTTGTTCTTTTTGCTGTTCCCACGCCTGTTCACATGTTTGATCACAGCAGGATTTGTGGAAGGGCAGGATGTAACATCCCAAATGCTGAGCCTGTCCCCAGTCTCCCTGCTGAACCACGAACTGCTCCTCTGGATGTTATTTTAAGCTCAGTACATTCCCTGCTCTCCTGCATCCAGTCTGATCCTTCTGTCTGCTGGGACATTGTTTTAATGGAGCACTGGGCATTCCACAGGTGCTAAGAAGCTTATCCTTGTTCCTGGCATATAAAAGCAGAATCTCTCTTCTTGTTTTATAGGTAGAGAACATTTTCCTGCCAGTCTGCTTTCCTGAAGCAGAACAACTTCCCACTAAAGCTGTGGAGCAATGGCTGGGGAAGGGCTGGGTGTTTCCTCTTGGGGAGACATCTGGTGGGGTGCAAAAGAAAGCTGCTTGCAAATCCCTTCCCCTGTGTAAGAGAAGGGAGTGATGAATGTTTATTGGTGCTGAGATGATGGAAGATGCTCCTGTCAGGGTTATGGCACTGCTGCTCCCAGACCTAAGGCCATGGCAGCAATAACACCCAGGATATCGCTCTCCGTGGTTTTATGGTCCTTTTCATCACCAGAAGGGTGCTTGGTTCAGTTGGAAGTTGATTAAACTTGGAGGAAAGGATGGTGATTTATGCCTGACCAGCCCTCCCAACCACTTTGTAGCCACAGTGTGAATTAAGGCTGATTAAAATCGAGGGACGGTTCCCTTCTGCCTCACACTGGGATTTTGGATTGGGATATCAGGAGCATCCAGCCCTGCCTGAGCTCCACCAGGTCCAGGCTGCCAGGCACTGATGGGAGAGGAGGGCACGGGCCAAAACACAAGAGCAGGGCACTTATTATTCCAAATGAAAAGCTGCTCTTCTCATTAAAGCTGAAAATTATGGTGTGCAGATAACTCTGGTGGTGGTTCATGGAATCAATAAACCCCCAGTTTGTTTTGAAAGCCAAGTTGCCGAAATGCCAAAATACATATTTTGCAAATAGCTTAATTTCCATTTGAAAAGATCAAACCTTATTTCTTCTGAAAGCTGAAGGTGGGGTGGGGGAGGCGACACACACACAGCAATTTCAATCTTCTTTTTCCTGAAAGATCATCATTTGATGGAAACTGAGAGCAGTGGAGAAACTGCTTCCTTTTGTTTTATTTTGCTTTTTAAACAACCACCCTGCAGGGAAGCTGATGGTCTGAGTTACCAGGGAGTCTGGGCTAAATCCAAACCAGCCATAGCTAATTTTTGGAAGCAATATTTCTGGCTGTCAGGGCATCTTCCCTTGACAGCCTCTGCCTTTTGGAGGTGTCATGGTCAAGAGGTGGATGCTCCTTGCTTCCTAAACCCTTGTTCACACTGGATGTAGGATATAAAAGCTCCTGGCAGGGTTGCAGGCTCACAGGAATCAGGGCTGCAGGGGGCTGCAGGGTGGATGAGCACTCCAATCCGAGCCTGGAGATTCCCAAGGAGTTTTGTGCTGAGCTGAGCACACAAAACACAAATTGGGCATGGGGGGCTTGTGTCAGCCCAGCTGTGGGATCCTGGAGCTGAGCATCCTCCAGCCCCTCCAAGAACATTCCCATCCATTGGCTGCTGCCTGCTCAGAAGGGAGCAGCAATGCAGGGGCAGAGAAGCTGCTGGAAGGATAATTTGGATAATTTACCTCCGAGGTGCCCGTGGCACACACGGCCCTGCCCTGTGCCTCCACACCCAGCGACTTCTCTTTCTTTCCCATAACCACTTGAAAAATAAAGATGTATGATGCCTACTTGAGCAGAATAGATTGTTTTCGATTGTTATTCATCTATTATTTTAGAAAGTAAAATGAATAAAACTTATGCAGGTCACAGACATTAAAGAGCATTTTTATATCAGTTTGGGAGCGCATGTCAGCTTTGATTTATTAAGTAACATTCCCCGACTGGCTACTGGTGTGTGTTGTCAGTCTCCTGATAATGGATAGACCTCACAGCTGAATGCTCTGTGATTAGACTTCTCAACTATATATTTTTAAATAAAGGCATTGCTTTTTTGGGTTTGCTCATTTCCCTCTCTCAGGCAATTTCATTCATCTTCTCTCGCCCTCCCTCTCTCTGCTGTAAATTTGTTCTTGTTGGAAGCTGTGAGGATTCCAAATGGGACACATCTTAGGTTTGGGTTCGGTTTTTTTTTTTTTGTTCCCCCCCCAAGCCTGTTTCCAACTTAGCTTGATGGATTAAATGTCATGGGGGAACAGAAGTGGGTGAGAGAAGCTCTAGAACAGCTTTCAGAGCAAACACAGCACGTGCTGCTCTCTTACTATGCTGTGTCAGCGTTTTTACTGTCACACTGCTCTTCCCTGGGATGGGAATTAGGGATGGAATTACCAGGGCTGCATGGAGAGGTGGATGTGGGAGCCCTCAGCCTCTCCAAAGGGAGCAGGGGCTGAGCAAACCCAACACTGCCAGCCCTGCTCCCTCCTCCATGAGGCTGCAGGGAGTTCATGGGAATGTGAAGCCTTGCCTGGCTGATGATGTGGGAATCCTTAAAATCCGAGGATTTTGGGAAAGCAGGTCTCAGAAACAGCCGAACTGCAATTAGAGCTAAGCGGTGGCCGTAAGATTTGTCAACAGAAAAGTTACATGAGATGTAGAAAGCAAGGACAAATAAACAATGGTCTGTGTGTTAAAGCTTGGCTAGAATAACTCCCTGAGCTGCAGAAAAGTATATCTAGCAAGATGCTAGGAAGTTCTGAGCTTAGTAATGGAGCTCTGTGCATTGTATTTAAAGAGTTACAAACAGGTATTGTATTGGAAATAAGCAAGCATTGTTTTAACCAGAGGTACATGTACTTATAGTGGGTGGATAAAATTACTGTCAATATACTTTTACTTTTTGTAATTAGTCAAAAAACGTTTAAAGTATGTTGTAACACCAACAACTGAGAACATGAGCTGCTGGCATCTTCCCATTGTCCCAACCATGTAATGAGACTGATACTAAAAATAAACAGCTCCAAACGTGCTCCACAGCAGTCCTGTCCCGTTTGTAATTCTGTACATAAATCTGCTGGCAGATGAGGAGTGTTCAGGGAAGTTCAGAGGCACTCTTGTATCTCCTCTCACCACCACAGTCTGTTTTCCCTTTGGAGGATGGCCCCGTGCTGCCTGGCTGAGCTCAAATCCCACTGCTGGGAGTCTCTCCAAGGGTGGCCTGGGAAGGGCAGGGATTTGCAGGGCTGGCTCTGAGCTGCTGTCACCAGGCACGTGCTGGGATCTTCTCCTGGGAACGGCAGCAAATGGGACTGGAGATGAGTATCCTGGGCTGAAATCCTCAGCTAGAACTGTAATTATGTTTTCATAAAGAGCTGAGCTGGAGCGAGGATCAGATTGTTTCCCCAGGGGCTGCAGGAGCACTGGGACTGAGTCATTAGCGTGGAATTGCAGCAGTGCAGGTGGGAGGCCACCGAGTGCCTTTGTAAATGAGCCTTGTGGATCCTTCAGGAAGGGCAAAACTCAACAAGTTCCCCGGGATGCTGGGGTGAGGCAGCGACCTCTGCTTTTGTTATCCAAGGCTTTGGTCTCAGACCAAAACTGATCTGTCTGACTTGGGAAAATGCAGAATGCACTGATAAGGAAAAAAACATTGCACTGATTTCAAAAGTCTTTTTACTCTAGTATGACTCCGAAAATTGCTTTTGATTTAAAGGTTAAGATTTGACAAGCCAACAGACCTTAAAGATCTTTTTTTTTCCCCTCCTCTTTTCCTCCCTGACTCCTTCAAAACTTCAAAGATGATAAAATCTGTGCAGGACCATCTGGGGAGGGGGGGCAAGCAATTCCTTTGGGAAGTGCTTCCTGCTGCCCCTGCACTGCCTGCTGGGGACACGTTGGGCACACAAGGACTTGGTTTCCCCAGGCTGCACCAGCCTCTGGTCCCTCTCACAGCAAGATCCAGACTGGGGCTGAGTGAAAGGTGGGGGGTGAGGAAGAGGAGTGCAAGGAATGGACAGAGCAGGTTTTGGCAGGACAAGTGACGTGTCCATGGTGATTTGATGTGATGGGAGGGGAGGGCAGCCGGGGTGTGCTCCCAGCAGTGTCTCTGCAGTGCATTCCGTGTCTCCTGCTGCTGGTTCTCAGCCTGAAATGGCCTTGGTGGCTTTGCATGTTCCAGTGACACTGCCATTATCTCCTTATAACATGCACATTCATTATAAAGCCAGATTGTTCATTTACACCTTGAAATGATGAGGTTGCTGCTCACTTAACAAACCCAACCCCAGTGTGCTCTGAAGAAGCTCATCAGGGGCATTTTTGGTTTGTCCCTACTGACTTGTTTCCTAAGCTGTGCTGGTGACAGGCAGGGAATGTCATGGACAAATAAGAGTCATGGACAAATAAGGGTCATGGACAAATAAGCACCCAAGGCTCCCATGCCAGGAGGGCCCCTGCTCTTGGGGAGGTGGATTTGCCATCAGGGAGAGGAATCCCAGGTGTGAAGGGAAGGCTCTGCACAGAGATGGGGCAGCAGATTGGGGCCAGACTCTCTCAGGTCAGAATTGGTGGGGAAGCAACCAGGGAATTCCAGGGATGTGTCCCAGCCTTGGCACTGGGGGAAGGAGCCCTTGTTCTGGCTCTTGGCATCTTTGGCTTTGGCTCCAAGAGGAGCTCCCTGCCAGGCTCATCCTGTAGAGAGGCAGTGCCCTGTTTTAGGCTGGAATCTCTCAGAGTATTTCCCACGGTGTGAGGGCAAACAGCTTCAGCCCTTCATTGCACCTGAGTGCAGGAAAACCACCATGTCCTACAGCAGAATCCACCTAACCAGGTCCTTTATTCCTCTTTTTTTTTCCTTTTTCTTCCTCCGAATAGACGTGTGTACACTTTCTCCAGGCAAAAACCTGGAGCATTTCTCCCTGAGAATGTGCAAAACACCATTCTCCAGTTCCCCTGTGCCAGTGGTGGTTCTCCTCCCAGCTGAGCATCCTCTGCCTGCCCTTCTCCGTCCTTGGCGCCCTGTGGGGAATTCATGGATTATCAGCAGGAATTAGGGCTTCCAGGTTAGGGACAGTGATGGAACATGGACATGCCAGTGGATGTTTCCGAAGGGAAGCTGCTGCCTGCCCCCCCAGCCCTCCCAGTCCCGCGTGGCTCCTGCTGGAGCACCAGATGGGCTTTAATCGGGACCGCCGCAGGGTTATTATTAAAAGACATCTAGTTCTGGATGAGAGAAGATTATCCAGGGTTTATTTCCAGCTGATAACACTCTGCCCTTCCATAACACCTTTTATCTGAGGATCTCGGAGCTCTTGGCAGACTCAGTTAATTACGAGTCAGGCTGGCCCCTGGAGCCGCGGGTGAGACCCGGGCAGGAGCGCTGCAGCTGCAATTAGGAGGGATGGGCTCGGGCAGGCAGATAAGGCACAGATCCCTGCCTCTCTTTGCTGTCTTATTTGCATGTTTATCTCCCCTGTGCAGTTGAGAGCAGTGAGCCCAGAGGTTGCATCGCCTGCCCAGAGTTCTCCTCAGGTGCTGCACTGCACTGAAAACTTGTGGATCCCCTTTTCCAGCCCCAGAAGGAGCTGGATGCAGATACATCAGTGGTGCACGATGCTGACTTTGTCCTCTAAGTCTCCCTTTTCTCCTTTCCCAGTGCTGCTTTTCCTTGGGCTCCACGTCTTGGCTCTGCTTGAGTTTTCCTTCCTGAAAACCCAACCTCCAAGTCTTCCTTTGCTCAAAAATAACAACAAAACCCCTCACAGGCCTCCAAAAAAGAGCTTTTGCTGCCTCTCCCCACAGGGCCAGATTCCTCAATAGTGATTTCTCTGGAGAATAGCTGGGCCCGAGGTTTCCTTCCCCTCCTCTTTTCTTTTCTTTACTTTCCCCTAACTAAAAATCAGGAAGCTCTAAAATCCTCTTTGAAGTAACACTGTATGAAGAGGATTTATCCTTGTCCACTTAAATATTCATGACAGCTCGCATTTCTGTTCAAAAAGACACTTGTTTATTTAGATAAGATTTAATTTATTCATAATTTACCTAAATTTGCAGGAGCGTGCATGTACATTTTAGCTTATAAGTAGCATAATACATAAAACATTATTGAGGCATGCAAATTACACAAATACAGCATTGGAAACTGCCTGCTTGTTTTAGGCAGATAACTAATTTCTTACCCTGAGTAGAGACACAAACACAATTGCCTGGGCTTGTTGCCTGGGATTTGGCGACTCTGAATTATGCTTCCCTTAATGCAAGAGGCACAGCTTTGGAGCAGGGCCGTGGCAAAGCCCACTTTTCTTGGACTCTGAACCGTAGTAATGCCAAAGCCCTTTGCTGGAATTTTTTTTTTTTTTGTCCTCTCTCCAGAGTCTCTCTCAGTTTGGGTTTGTGTCAAATCTCCCAACTTCCTCTTTGTTTCCTTGGGATGGGGTTGGAATTTCTAGCAGGGTGCTGTCTCACCAGTGCCTGGGGGGTGATGGAGGGAGCAGAAATCCCTGTTCCACACCATCCTGTGGCAGTATGGGATCTGCTTTTCTTGTCATGGACCTCATTTGAGTCAACACTTGACCTTAATCAATCCCTGCACCCCTCAGGGTGAGATGGCCACTTGTTGCTTTCCTTAGGGCACAGCAACAAGTGGCACAGAAGTTCCTCATAGCCCCCAAATATCCCATTTTCTACTTGCTTCCAGTTAATAATTGCACAAATTAGCAACCACACAATGTGCTAGGCTGGGGGAAGCAGGCTGGGCTTCCTCCCAAATCTCCAATCCCCCAGTGCCATAGGGCAGCAGCACAAGGGCTGAGGCTGGAGGTGCAGCAGGGATTTTTGAGCTCCAGATTTGGCAGCTGGGCAACAGGCATTGACTTAGCAGCATCACTGCTCTCAGCACTGCTAGAAATTGTTCCTAACAGGAGCAGTTCTGGTCAGGAAGGAGATGTTTGCAGGTGTATAGATGAGTTTAGGGTTTGTGTCCGTGAAGCCTATAGGAGATCTCTCAGAGATGTGAATATGGGGCACAACTCTAATTAAGGCTCTCTCACACCTCCCACGGGACTCTGCTTTCCCTTGCCTCTGCCTGGGCCAGCTGCAACTGTTTGGGCTGGAACTCCCAGGGCCAGATGTCCTCCCTGGGCTCACAGGCTTTGTTTGTTTGTTCTGCAGGGATGGACGAGGAGGGGTGGGGACAGCAGGGCTGGTTGGTGCTTTTTGCTTTTTCCTAGATGAAATCAGAGCCAACATTTTCCATCGTTTCCAAGGCTGAGTTTAATGGGGAAAATACATTTTCCCTGGGTCTGTCTGCTGCAAAAATCACTAATGAGTATCTCCAGAGCCTGAGCACTTCAGGACAAGAACCAGTGGGTTTGGTGGGTCATGAAAATGCCTTATTTTAATTTTGGAAAAGTTTCTTTTCTTGGGGAAAAATCCTATTGGGAACAGCCTTGTGCAGGTGGATAGGGAGGACAGAAGTGCCCTCAGGGAGCAGTTTGTGGTGGCACTGTCCCCTGTGTCATTTGTCCTCACAGCCTCAAGGCTGCCAGGTAAAGCAGAGCAGGTCCAGCCTTATTTCCATGGTCCTGCTGGGTCATGCAGTGAGGAGAAGGAGGTGGCTCTGCTGCATTTGTTTTATAAGAGAATTTAATTACAGAGGTTTAATTACATAGTCACGGCATATTTGGATTTCCAGCAGGTCATGCCCTCACTGGGTGGACAGAACTCACCGAAGGAGCTGAGCTGGTTGTGGTGAGCTCCAGGAGAAAACCCTGTCTCAGGGTAATGGGGAAATAATGCTGGTATTAAATGAATTATTAAATGGGTATTAAACAATTCCTGAGGAAAGGAGCTCTGCCTGTTGTGAGGGCTGGAGATCCTGGGATGAAGTGGTGCAATGCACAAGGCTTTAGTGGCCTTAACCTGGCAATGCTTAATTTAGTCAGAGATGGTGTTACCTGACCACAATCTGCCAATTGCATCCCTGTCTGCAGAGAGGTTTCACAGGAGGATCAGAGCTGGTTTTATATAGTCACAATCCTCATTTTGTCCTTTTTTTGCCTGGCCTTGGCTGGAATTCCTGCATAGGCCGTGCTTTGAAGTGAGAATTGGATGATGGAGTGGGCAGACTCCAAACTCTGACTTTGCTGGGACCTATTGGAGCTGTAGAAATGCAGCAGAATTCTACACGTGGTGCTGGGCTGGTGGGAATCATGGAATCCCAGAATGGATTGGGTGGGAAGGGACCCTAAAGCCCATCCAGTGCCACCCCTGCCATGGGCACTGTCCTGGGGTGTCCAAGCCCTGTCCAACCTGACCTTGGGCACACCCAGGGATCCAGGGGCAGCCACAGCTGCTCTGGGCACCCTGTGCCAGGGCCTCACCACCCTCACAAGGAAGAATTCCTTCCCAATATTTAAATCTCTCCTCTTTCAGTTTATTCCAGCTGATATAATTGATATATTAAAGCCATACAGGTGAAGAAAAACACTCCTCAAAAACCTGGGCCTGAGATGTTGGCCTTCCCTGAGATTTTGGAGTGAACTGAGGGAGTTTGTGTTTAGGAGTGGGATGTGTGAAGAGTGTCTGAGCAAAAACTTCAGATTTCAAAGAATTCCACTAAAATAGCTCATAGTCATGTGACTTTGATCACCTTGATGCCTGCCCTGTGCAGAAGGAGGAGATGCAGTGTTTGGCTATTCCTGAGCACACATTAATTAAGGGAAGAGATGAATATTTACTGACCAGCACCGAGCAGGGTGTATCGGAAAAGAACACGGCATCGATCGGAGAGAAAAATAAATAAATAACAGAAATGTCCCCCCCAACACCACCTGTAGATGTATTAGGGAGAAAATATTGAACTGGGCTCTCCTGGCTCCTATGCAATTGATGCAATTTATTTTCAATTTGTCAAACGTGGCATTGGAGCAGCAATTGGTTTTGGTGATTTATTAGGAATTTTCTAACCAGGGCACTCTGTCATTGGAGTTACTTCACTTATGTTCAAGTAGATTTTTGTCTTTCTGCAAGCTCAAGCTGTGAAGCCAAGAAGGTGAGATTTTCTATATTCCCCCTCCCCTTTTTTTTTTTTTAAACCAAAAGGGAAAACTGAAAGAAACTCAGCCAAAAAGGGAAATGGGGAAAAAGTAGCAGAATTGACATATTTTAAACATCATGACAGGATGGGCTGTTTAAATTGCCTCTGTGAATTGATTTAAAAGCTGTTGGAAGGCATCTCTATTTCATTAACTGTCTTTCTCCTTCATTTCAGTCACTGGAGTCATTGCCTCTTATTACCTTCCAGGTTCGTGATATCCATCCACATGGTTATTTTAGTTATTACTATCTGTATACAGAAAATGTAAGAGGCAATTTTGGGACAGAAGCAGCTTGGGAGGGATGTGGGGATAGTAAAATAAATAATTTGATTTCTGTGTGACACCCATGATTCAAAGCCATCAGGATTACAGGAGTGTTTGTGCTGGGTGTGCATTTTGGTCAGAGCCTGAGGGAAAATCGTGGTGGTTTGTGGTATCAAATCTGGATCTGGTTCTGAAGTGTTTTCCCACATTGAACAACCAATAATGAGCCCACAGCAAATTTTCTTCTGGAATTAGGTGCTGCAGCATGCTCATGGTGTTGTCAACCCTTTCTGACAGTGGTGGGATGAGGAGTTTGGTGAGTTTGAAGTGTATTTTCATTTACCTTCCCCTCCAAGGTAGAGCTGGGGAGCAGGAGCATCCCCCCTTACCCTTGGGGACATTGATGATCCTGTCCCTCAGGGAACATTTATTTATCTATTTATTTATTTACCAGCTGAAAAGGTGCACGTGGTGCCTGCAGAGGCTGATGGATGTCACCAAGGTCTGTGGGAGAAGAAAAGAGGAAAGCTTTTGGGATGCCCTTCCCAAAGCTTTTCAGACCTAAACAACACAGCAAGCTCCAGATTATTTTCACATTTTCAAAAACGCTGGAGCTTCCAGTCTGTTTTCCCAGAGCTCTGCGGAGTCATTAGCTGTTTACAGCACTTAAAAGAAAAATGTGGTGCTTCGGAGACTTCACTTCTGTTTGCTGTCTTTACCACCAACTAATTGGTTGGATAACGAGCAAATATTTTTCCTCTGTTCCTCAATTTCCAAGCTTTTTGACTTGCAGGCAGGAAGAGCAGAAGCTGCTGGTGGTTGGCAGGGAGGGAGCTGTGGGGAGGGATGGATTGCAGGGCAGGATCCTGCTGTGCCCACGGTTTGTGCCTCTTGTGCTGTGCCTTGACATGCACAGCTCTGCTCTGACTCACCTGCAGAGCAGCTGGGGAAGGG
>VXBI01001725.1:0-92970 GCA_013397375.1 Toxostoma redivivum | reverse complement strand
CTGATCCAAACTGCACTAGAAAAGGGTAAGACTCCAGACACNACACTCCAACAAAAAAAAAAAATTTGGCCGCCTTTAAAAGAGTTCAAGCTGCCTCAGAAGTAATTGACACGAAAACACAACTCCTCTTGGCACCCTGACTACCGATACTGGGCTGGATGTTCAAAGGAAAGGTTCCCTCAACCCACCATGCCACTGACGCCACATGAAGCAAATGGATTGCCCTCATCATGCAGCGCGCCCGTATTAGAAACCCGAATCGCCCTAAAATTCTAAAAATAATTACAAACTAGCCCAAAGATGAAAACTTTGGTCTCACAGATGAAAAAAAACAGGAACAAATGACCCGAGCTGAAGAAGCCCCACCATATAACCAACTGCCAACAAATCAAACATGCTACACTCTCTTCACCGATAGTTCTTACCGCATCGTAAGAATAAACCAGAAGTAAAAAGCAGCCGTATAAAGCCCCACACAACAGGTTACACAAGATACCAAAAAAAAAAGTAAGTCGAGTCAATTTGCTGAACTCAAAACTGTTCAGGTGGCCCTAAACATTGCTGAAAGAGAGAAGTGGCCAAAGCTCTACCTCTACACCAATTCATAAATAGTAACCAATGCTCTGTAGAGTTGGCTAGAGAAGTGAAAAAAAGCTGGCTGGCAACGTAAGAAAAAACCAATTTAAACTGCTAATAAAAAAAAAACATCGCTACCAGAGTCAAAAAACTACCTGTAAAAATCCGTCATGTAAATACCCATGTCCCTAAAAGTAAAACCAATAAAAAGCATCAAAACAACAAACAAGTAAATCAGGCTACACAGATAAAAGTGTCAAATTTAAATTAGCAACACAAAAAAAAGTTGTTCCTAGCCCAATGGGCCCATAATGCCTCAGGTCATCAGGGCAAAAACGCCACCTATAAGTGGGCATGAGACCAAGGAATAAATTTAACCATGAACAATATTTCTCAGATTATCCATGACTATAAAACGTGTACTGCCATCAAGCAGACCAAGCAGGTGAAACCCCTCTGGTATGGGGGGCGATGGTCCAAATATAAATATAAAAAAAACTAGCAAATTGACTACCTCACACTGCCCCAAACCCACCAGGGCAAGTGCTATGTACTAACCATAATAAAAACCACCACAGAATGGTTAAAAACCTACCCTGTGCCTCATACCACTACTCAGAACACCAAATTTACTTTAAACTAAAACATTGATAATAAGGACTTCTAAATTGATACCTAAATATGAAAGAGAATCTCTCTCTGCAAGTGACAATGATCTGTCAATCACTAGATTATTTTACACTTTCATTATAGTAGTACAAAGTGGATCAAAATAATCACTTATTTGATAGAAACTGCTACACTGACCTGGCTCCTTGTCTCATGTCTCTTCTGGGTATGTAGTTCCTCAAGGTTTTATTCTAATTTCAGGTAAGACTTTTTGGTGCGTACATATTTGGATCAAAGGAGGAAGCTTAGGAGGCATTTGTTCTTTCAAATAAATTTAAGGAAGGAAAAAAGCTTTCTTCCTCCCAGCTCTTTTCATTACCCTTCCTGAGCTCCCTGAAACTTGTGTATTTTTTGCAAAAGCCCTAAGACAGCTACAATTAAGTTCCTATATCTGACGTTCTCAACATGCAACTGTAAGGAAAAAAAGTATCAGTGTGAAGAGCTATAGTGTCTATCAAAAAACAATCTTACTTTGATGTAAATAACTCACCATTCTCTCTGCATTTTGCTGAGCCCAAGATAAATTTTTACTTCTTTCTTTGGAGGCAAACTCTTTTCCACTTCACCTTTTATGCGACGTAAGAGAAATGGCTTCAAAACCTACAAAAATTAAGATGTTTTACACAGATAAATGCATAAAATTGACTGCCACAAATACAAAATTAACAGATTCAATTATCTGATATTTAGTCAGAACTAATTGGTATCTATTGCTATCTCAGTGACTCCATGTGAATAATTCTGCTAAATTCTGCAAAACGAAGTTGTCCAGCAATGACTAAACTCACACATAAATATGTGTATCCCTATATAAGGATTGCCATAATCATCTCAGTTGTTATCTTAAGGGGCCAAACCCCTATGTTTATAAAATCTAATCCTCTTTAACATAAGCCCTGTTTCATTTCCACTAGCAGACACAAAACACACCAACATATCAAGTATAAGCAATGCATGTTATAGTTTCTCTGACCTCTTTTGCTACTGCAAAAAAATGTCTTATCGCATGCACAGTAAAACAAAGGTAAAGGCATGCCTGTATTCAGACTAGCATGACGTGTATCAGTGTACTATTCACAATAATAAATGGTTTCAAAAAGATCTTGAAGTTCTTCATTTTTATATTTTATGGTCAGATTTTGTCTGCTTTAAACAGTAACATACAAAAAGTAGTACCTATGAAGGAAGCTTAATTAATGAACACTCTTCTAGGCATTCCTGTAAGTAAATACCTTCATAAATACCCCTTTGAGATGAAGGGGAAAATAATCTGGTTTTCTTCTTTACAGCATGCATGCTAATGATGACATGTGATTACAGATTTAATTACTTACAGCATGAAGTCTTTCTACAAGTTTCTGATCACCAAGACAATTTTTAGTGTCAAACCATGAGTCAAAATCCTGTGGTGAGAAACAGCACAATTGGTATGAATAGTTTACCACCTGTACTTTCAACAGGCACGTATTGACTCTCTTTCATTCCAGCTGAGAGTGGCATAAATCTTGAGACAAATGACTTCTGTGAAAGAAAAATCAGTCTGCAATTCTGTGCCATCTCCCCAGTATGTTGTAACAATCGCGTCAACTGCATCACCCTGCAGACAAAGTACTATTATACTCATTATTAATACAAAACAACTTTCCATGCTCATCACTGCAGTGTCCAAGTGCTTCCCTTCAGTGCTTATGTGATGATAGGGCAAGAAGTTAAAAAAAGGCAACTTGAATCCTTGAGAAAATTAGATGGACAGCAGAGCAAAAATAACATAAGCAAGTAATACAAGCACAGAGAAACATTAACAGTAAAACAGAAGGAAGATTACTCAAATTCTAAATTTAAAAAAAAAGGCTTATGCCTATTTGGATGCTTCATATTCTTAACATTTCATTACTTTTTCAAATTTCGTATAATTCTTGAACTATTTAAAATATTAGATTTGCTATTAATGGTCTGAGGCCTCATCCACACCAGCAGAATGCACAGTTTTAACTAGGTATAGTAAAAGAAGTAGTCTAGAGTAAGCTACAGAGCTTTCCCTGAACCTGGGTCATGCACAACATCCATCTCCTACTAGGCTGGTCATTATTCTCCTCTACTGACAGCAGCCTGGGATCAAAGTAACAACACTGTACTTCCAACCATCAACTTACATCTGCAGAATTGAAGACATCAGGTAAAAGGAAGTTGAGTAATGCCCACAGCTCATGGAGGTTATTCTGTAAAGGAGTTCCTGTAAGCAGCAATCGATTTGTTGTCTTGAACTCACGTACAATCTCTGACAGCTGGAAACACAACAGCGTTATCAACACCATCTACACTAAAGCACAGTGAATCAGTTTTTGAAACCTAAAATAATGTCAATTAGACTTAGAGACAGTGAGCTACCTATGAAATTCATATTAACCACCCAATAGCTTATTGCTTCTATTCAAAAAAAACACCACATCTAACACTTAAAATCTGCTCAAATCAGATGCATATTTTTGTATCAAACTAACTTCAACGTATCAAACAATTTCAAATTTACCTTAGACTTCTCATTCTTTATTCTGTGGGCTTCATCGATTACCAGGTACCTCCAGTTAAATTTCTTGAAGACTGATTTCTCTTTAATTACCATTTCATATGATGTAACACAAACATCCCATTCACCAGGCATCATAACATCGCGGATAAATGCAGCCTAAAGCAGAAGAACTGGATTAATAAACATTTATAAATATGAACAATTTTTATAGCTTTCAGGGAAAGCCGTCTCCACCACCCTAACTGATGCTCTAAACTAGTACACAAAAGACTGTGAAACATCTTCTCAGTAACTGAAAGTTACTATAACAAAAGTTTTCAATCCTTTGTACTTTAAGCACAGAAAAGGCTGGAGTTAAGCAAAACACAAGTTAGTTCCTACTCAAAACTATTTGTTCTTCAGCATCATTTCTCTGTAATTCAAATAGAGTACATACAACCAAAAGGGGAAAAACTTTCTAAATTAACTTGTCCAAAGATACAATCCACAAAAGTGTATCAAAACAACTCACATAGCCCACTCCCAGCTAACTTCTCTTTTCCCCAAATACCTCCCTCCTTTGTCCCATCTTTGTTTTGCAAGGCCCATATCAAGGCATATAAATCATTTCACATGAAAGAACATCATCTCATAGGAAAGCCACGCAGACGGGTTAACCTGGTTAACCTGAGGCCATTTCCTCTTGTTCTACCACTTAAAAAAAAAGTTCCCCTAGCTGCTCCTCCTAAGTTCTGTTCCCTTCTCTGAACACACTCCAGCACCACAAATGTCACCAGTGCCCAGTACAGGGAGACAGTCACTGCCCTGGTCCTGCTGGGCAAGGATGCCACTGGCCATCCTGGCAACACTGCCAGCTCCTGTTCCCTTTCTACCTTCAAGCAATAACAGGCAGCCATGCAATCCATATGAGCAACCACAGAATTTGCAGCAACATCCAGTGCATTCATCCCCTTTGATTAGAAAAACATTCCATATCTATTTTAAGGCCTTCACAATGAAAGATTAAAAGCTCTACAACAGAATCCTAATTACAAGGCCAGGCAGGCTTATAAAATACAAGAGTGGGAAAAGTCACCTCAAAAAAAGGTGAAGAAAGCGGTAAAAAAGTGAGTGCAATAAAGAAAAATGAGTACACACTATCACATTACAAATATGGAAGAGAGATAAAAATAAGTGCAAAAATCAAAGACAACAGAAAAACAGACAACTCAAAGAGCTGTACTCTGATCCTAGTCTATTATTTTATCTACTGATTTTCAATTTTTCCTCAGAGTAACAATCACAACATTTTGCATTTTCAACATTAATATAGTTAAAGATTACTAAAATACACTGTAATTAAGGAAATAGCTTAGGGAGAATTCCATGTACCCAACTGACATTTTTTGCCAAATAATGCATACATTTCAGAAATGTAAAACACTTACTCTGGCATCTTTATCTCCAATAAGGCATACAGCACGTAAAGATGGAACCCAGCGCTTAAATTCATTCATCCAGTTATGCAAAGTTGATTTTGGAACCAGCACCATGTGTGGGCCAGGAATGTTCCGGTAATGCTTCAGATAGCCTAATAAAGCTATTGTTTGCAGAGTCTTACCAAGCCCCTGCATTAACAAAGGAGGAAGGGAAGAAACTTGCTAAAGTGAAATATCATAAAGAAATCCTTTCAAACCATTTTCTTACTATATAATTCTGCCATTTGTTTAAAGCAAACTACACATAAAATGTTTGCAATAGACTTTCTTTCATTACAATTTCAGATTCAAAAACCAGACTGCAGTTGAATAAGCATACATAAAATACTCTAAGCACTTCAATGTTGTATTTTGCTCAATAATTACCTCAAAAAAATCCAAAAGATTACTGCTTACCATTTCATCTGCCAGAATGCCATTAACTCCATTTTCATACAATGAGATCATCCAGTTCAAACCTCTAACCTGATAATCTCTTAGTGTTCCTCCTTTCACATCTGTAAATATAAGATTCCTCTAAGTAGAAATTTTAATTGTGATCTGCTCAGATCTTAATTACATCAAACCAATCAGAGAACTGTTAACACTATACTTACATGAAGGAGACTCCTCAAACCGAATACACACATTGGACATTTTCCGACTCTCAGACAAGAGCTCTTCATCCTCCTCCTGCTCTGTGCGCCTGTGGCGGTACCTAAAGAAAGGACCCAACACTGATGTGTGAGCAAAATCACTTCAAAACACTGCAACAAACTCCAAAGACAAATTACAGCAGAAGCAATCACTGACCCACAGTGTGAGTGTTCTAGTATCCTGACCAAACTCTCATCCTGTTAATACATTATTCCAGCTTTAATTACAAAGGCTGACATGAAGCCCTCTCTTTAAGAGCCACAACTATAATCTGACAATATTTTGAGTTCTCTGACACACTTTTTAATGAGTAACACATAAATGCAAGACACATCAGTGGTGGCCTTAGACTCAATTACTTGGTAATTACAAGGTTCAGAAAAATCACATATTCAAATTTTTAAAAAATTAAAATTTCCATAATAGAATGTCATTCTGCAAATATTAAAAAAAAGTTTGGCTTTTTAAATTTGTTTTTTATTTCAAGACCTCTCAGAGGCACCACAGGTAGGCTCTGCTGCAATTCTAACACAGACAGACTGGTGGAGAGAGTCATTTGGTGCTGAGGCTCTAACATCCCCACTATATGGACAGTGCCTTGTCATAACCTGGCCTTGCCCCACCCTGGTCCCACTGCCTGGTCTACTACCAGCTGGGTCACATCAGGTGGACTTCAGGAGTGCCCCTTCAGCATCATGCAAAAGAAATTCAATTTGTGTGCTCCAAAGTCACCCCACAACACACACCAAAGCCTTTTCCATGGCAAGAATCAGGCAACTTGCTTTAAAAGTGCATTTCTGATCCAAGGTCACACTTAAGTTGATGGAGCAGATGCTTTCAAACCAACCAGCTTTTAAAGAAATTGATACACCACTAATAGAAAATTGTCTGGATTTACTGAAAGTACAATCTCTATGTACAATCTCTAAACAGATTATGTTAAAAAGTCTGAGTTGTTTGAATGTGTAAGAAGTCAGAAATAAAAATAAAACATACTCCCCAGCCGAAATCAAACTCTGTTTTTCATCTTTCTTCATCCGTGGCCGTCCCAGCTTGACTTTCAGTGGAGATGTTGGTGATTTTTGTGCTGCAGGTTGAATAAAATGTGCAAAAAGTTCCGTCTGCTTCAGGAGGAATTCAAACCTTTTTGCTCGATCTGCTTTCTAGTTTCCAAAGCAGAGAAGAGAAAAAAAAAAGAAAGAAAAATAGGTAACTTTTCTTTAAAAAAGCGTATTTTTGTTAAGAAACAGAATTTAGACACTCATGAGAACAACTTATATAAGGAAAGATTGACAAGATCATCTGTTAGACAACTCAGAGGGCTACAAGCACTGTGAAACAGAGATGGAGCTGCTTCATGGCACACTAGCAGTGGTGAAGGGATGCTTTAATCTTTGTCTACAAAAGATAAAGACAAAACTAAAGTTATGACTTACAGTAAGGGATGAAATCCTAACCTCGCTCATTAGTGGCAGAACTTTTATCAGCTTCAAGTTTATCAGGATTTGATCAAAAACAACAATGTAGCAGCTCTGCTTTTAGAACTATTTCTGAAGTAATAGTTCTGTAGTATTTCTGCTTTCACTCAAGTTTGTGAATTTTCCTATCAGATTTCAAATTTCAAGCATTTCAGTTTTGCCATCTCAATGGGGCATCTGCACTTCACTAAGTCACACAGCAAAACATGGCCTTCCTTATATTAAGGAGATAGTGTTACAACATTTTTAAGAAAAATATTAAAAAATCCAAATTCTATCTGAGAGAATGCAATTGTTACCAGTTTCTCTATGAGAAATCTAAGCATCATGTAACACTGTACCATGTAAGGCAATCCTATTTACACATCATGATATGTATGACAGAAGTGGAACTGTAGTTCTGCATTGCAACCTTTCCAAGAAATACTCGGCCCACAGAAAGCCTTTCTGCAGGTCACTTACAACAAGCAAGTCGCCCACAACAGCAGAACCGCCAACCAAAGAGAAGGGTAGTAAGAACGATCCTGACGTGCAATGCACGATCTTGCCACACGAGAGCGCTGCGTTTCGTTAACAGCACCCCACTTACCAGCAAAGGAACATCCTTACTAAGATCTCCTGGGGAAAAAAAATTACCGCTTTTTCCCCCCTTGCATTATTATTGGACCATTTCTGTAAATAACTTGACAACCGAATATAATGCAAATATCAAGTAAAACGTTTATGAAACAGAAATTCTAGAAGGGGGAAGTAGAGACATTGATGTTCATGATCACTGGCATAAAACCTATTAAGAGGATTCATAGTTAACAAATAATATATGATCATTTTGGCAAAATAATCTTTCTTGGTAAAGACCTATATTGAATGCAATATAGTAATATAATACAATGCCATTTTCTGCCTGCAATATTATTTGGCTTAGTATAAGCAGTATGTTTTGATAAAACTGTAAACATCTAGCTCACAACTGCACAACTGATAAAAGGTGGATTTTTTGATATCTAATCCCTTTGTCTCTTAGGACAACTGAACTAACACTGTAATTTAGGAAAGCTGTAAAGTCATGTATTACTGTAAAACAAGTTTAGCTGTTTACCCAATTCATTCTTGAAGAACAGATTCACTGAGGTTCTTCTCTTTGGCTAAAAATTAGGTATTCATACATGTAGGTATCAATTTTTCTATGTCTAACAGTTGTATTCTTCCCTGACTTCTGTGATATCCAGTCCTTTCAGACTCTATTGCAAATATCAGGCATACATTTAACTTTAAAGCTGTTAAAAACAATACAAGATAAAGCAAGAACTTACTATGAATGTCATTCAAGGAGTCTTATAACGTCTTCCTGGTTTTTGCCTCTTTGTAACACAGAAGTTACCGTTACATCTCCTCTCCAGCACTACAAGCTCCCAACACTGGTATCATGATCCTCTTTTGCATTGTTATGGCACACATATTATACGGCATTTAAATATTTAAAACCTTTATGTTTCCATATGAGAGAAACCGGCAGTTTCAGTATTTCAGTTAAGTAAGAACTTGCTTAAGGGTGCCTCTGACATGACTCAAGGAGTCATCAAATAAAACTGGCAGAGACAGATTCAAAACAAAATGGGGAGAGTTCTAAATATAAAATGTCATTGAATATTAACTCCTCACCACAGATGGGTGTGGTTTCTTTACCACAAAACCAAAAATCCACTGACAACTACTGACTACAAAAAACAAAGTCCAAAAATCATGCAGACAAAAATACTTGGAAGAATGGGACAGTATTTAACAGAACTACCACCACCTGACCTGTTAGTCACTGTGAGAAACACAACATGGGCCTAGATAGCTAAATTAATCTTGATTTGTTTTTCTTTTCTGACACATCCAGGCTGCAATAACTCCTTGTAACTGTGCTGATCCTGTTCCAACAACCAAGTGTCATAAAAAGCTGCAGTATGTTTTGTCATGAAAGCACTTACCATCTTCTCTTCATACTCCGGGTCAACTTCTTTTTCAGGTCTAGCTGCCTTTGGAGGAAGTCTGAGTTGAAACGGGGGATCATTTTTCTGGAATTCAAAAGTTAAACATTTTATAAATACCAGCTTATTTACTTTTTTAGCAAAATGTATCAAACTGAAGAAACCTACAAATAGCAAGACAAGCATGCTACTTTAAAAAATAATTATTTCAAAGTTAAATGAGTGCATTAATGATATCATTTCACCCAAAACAAAACCTCATGTCCACGACAAAACTAAAGATCCTCATATTTATCTCCACAATCAGGATGCAAATTGAAAGAAATTACTGAAAGAGCATAAGGTTTAATCTTTCACAGAGATCTCACTGTAAATGCATAATTAAGTTTAATATCTTGAAAAAATATTTTTAAAAATTTAAAATTTTTGGTTTCTAAATGTCAGATTCCTAACTGTAAGCTCCTGGCACTTGCATTTTCGTTGGGTTTTGTCTGTTTCCACTTCTAGATGAATAGTCACAAGTTCAATTGGAAACACAACTTAACTACATACAACTTAACCATAAACCTAGGAAGATACGCAACCAACCAATTCAATCTATGCAGCAACAACTCCATGGTACAGTCTTAGCTGAAGAACCACCTTATTTACTATATATGAAAGGAATCTAAGGAATTGTAACTAAAATGGCTGATTTTGTAGTTTATGAGATTGATATCTGTCTTCAATTGTGAAGCTCAAAGCAGGTTTTCCACAACTATATTGGTAAAATGATGAAATGGTAGATTTTTTCCCCCCCTAATTCATGAAAATTTTCCTAATTGGTCTTTGAAATATGCCAATAAAAAAATAAATCTATTTTGAAATGCACTGAATTATAAAAATATTTTTGAAAAGCTCTGAATAAACTGAAAGGAGCTGCCAGAGTGCATGCCTGCATAAAATGTAACAGTGCAGAGTATTAATCTCCTTTAAGTGTTCTGAGTATCAGACTACTATTAAATACATGAAATTAAAATAATAATTACCCTAAACTATTCAGGGTCCAGTAGCAAAACCAGGCCAAAATGGTACCAAATATTTTAAAATGTGTCAAGCGACATTACATTTAAATTTCAGAACTGTTACTGATAAATACACATGACAGCTTCTATTTTAAGCACAATCATTCAAATGGGAGGAATTCTTCTTTTCTGAAGTCAGAGATTACTGTTTCAAGTCCGGCCCAAAGCCATAATTCTCTGCAGAGGTGAACAGTACACTAAGTGTATAATGAAACTGCTTGACAGCTTAACAATTTTATAAGTGCTCCAGCTCACCTATGCAAGGCCAAATGTTGCAAATAGCTAGCATTAGAAATATTCCATTCACTTAAATGTTCTTCAATCATACGGGAAATCAGCTTATCTCATAAAGCAAAGTTATTCCAACACACCAAAGAGCAGGTCATACAGATGTTTATATTCACACCTCCATTATATTACTATACAGCATACACTCCAAAAAGAGAGACTGACATTGCCAATATCAGGTCCAGTCCTTCAACTGAAGTGTCAAATTATTCCTTAAATTAATACAAAACAAACTGAAAACAAATTGACAGTAGGCCATTTCACGCATCTCCCTCACCTGCCCTAGAAATAAATTAGACAGATATGTGTTACTGGAAAAAAGCTGTCTATCTCAGGTAAGTATGACGTTTCTTCAAGCAGAACAACTCAATATTATGAAAATCCCTTAAAACTGAAAGTTTTCCAAGTAAATTGCAATGCAGTATTATTTTTCTAAGCCCCAAGGCAGATAGCTGCAATCCTAGTTCTATTATCACTCAGATTATCCCAGAAGGATAAAAGTAACAGTGGCATACAAATCAAATTTATTCTGAAATAAGTATTTCTGAATAACACACTCTGAGTTAAAAAAGTAAATGAGCTGATATATACTGCAGCCACAGCACAATAAAATCACACCATACACCTTACCCTTCAAAACACACTGTCCTTGCCCCACCTCCCCCGATTCTTATTGTAGTGTTTCTGTTGAATATTGATGGCTCAACAGTATCAGAAATAACAAACAGGAGATTATCAAAAGCCAGTGAATGAGACAAACAAGACATATGCACCCCTGTGCCCCTTCTCTTCCTCACAACAGGGAGAATATGCTGCAGGTTCGCTAAAGTATTACTCTGTGCTAGTGGTGCCAGGCAGGCAGGGACAGGCATCATACCCAAACTTGCTTCTGCATAATGCTCTGAATTACAAAAAATCTAAACCTTGACAATTACTAGATTTTGATATGAGGAAGAATACGTCCCCCTAACAACTGGACCATGTAACTTTATACAATACAGAAACATGAAATACTTCAGGAAGTCTGACAGTTTTTCCCTAGAGACTTTACACAACGTATCTTCATCACTTAGAGGGCTGAGCTGTCAGAAACTAGGACAGCAGAAGTCTCAGTGCAATTCACCACTAAAGTACTTTCATTTTTAACTCAGGAAACTCACCAGTAACAATTTGTCTCTACTCTAGAAACTATTTCCATTATAGATGAAACAGTCCCCTGAAAACTGGTGTAATTTAAACATCTTACAACATCCAGGCAGCACCTTCAAAAGACCCTGAGTACACAAAATACTCCCCTTAAAATCTCTAATAACTATCCTAAACAGAGTTCCTAAATTCAGGCTGAGAGATTTCTATGCAGAAAGTTTAACAGTCCCAAAGTGAGGAGGCCCCATGAAGACCTAAATAAACAACTGCTTTAGTTGACTTTAGTCTTGCAACAGATGCACTAAGAATAATTAGGTTTCCTTCTGTGTTTAACTCACATATACAAGGTGGAAATACATTTCCAAATAGTAACACAGTTTTGCTAGTACAAAGACTATTTACAAAGTAAAACACTGAGAGAGGAGCAGAGCACAACAGGTTGCATGACTGCCACTGTTACGCAAACGCTGTACAGTTGACATGCATAAAATTTTGCAGAGTAGGTTGTATACAATAAAGAAATAATCCTTAAACATTTTCCCTTGAGCAACTAAGTAAAGTTCAGGATTACATTGCACTGTGTCCCATAACTGTATACATAATAAAGCTTCTGGGATAAAACTGGATAAAAACTGGGATAAAAAAATCTGAATGCACTGTTATCAGTAGTTCCGCAATTTTCTTCAGTATCATAAATATACGATGCACGGTCCTCATTCTTACTAAATTTTTTCTAAGATTAATTCTTCGGGTTAAATCTTGTTCTGTTTCCAAGGATACCTGAATACGTCATTTTCTACATGCCTTGTATCTTCCTCGCAAAAACTAAGGAGAGGCGGCTAGCAGCCATATGTGTTTTCTCGGGGGTGTATTCTGCATCAGGGCACAATTCAAGCTGGGCAGGGGGCAGCCCTGACTCCTGTCAGTCGCGAACTCTCCAGGCTGCCCCCGCGACACTCCTACCCCGAGCCCTCGGAGCTCCCGACTCCGGGACAGCTTTCCCCAGGGCACGGGAAAGGAAACAGGAGGGCGGGGGTGCTCCGGAAGACGGGCCCTGCAGGAGCGCCCAGGTCGCGGGGCTGGCAGGGAGTCCGCACGGGCTCAACGGCCCCAGCCCCGTGCCCGAGCTGCAGGGCGGGGTGGAGGGCATCGCAGGGCCGCGCGGACGGCGGCCGCTGCCAAGGCGATGCCGAAGGGCAGACACAGGGGCGGGGGTGTGTCCGGGCGAGGCCGGCCCGCAGGGGCCTCGCGGGCCGAGGCGGCGCGGGCCAAGCAGCGGCTGCAGGAGGGGGCGACTGGGCCAGACGCCACCACCCGCAGGGTCCCCCCGGAGCGGAGCCGTACCTCCTCGGCGCCGGACTCCTCCGCGGCGGCCGTGGCGGAGGATGTGGAGGCGCGGGGCTCCTCGCTGGGGCCGGGACTCTGGTCCATGTTGAGCTCGGCGGGTGCCGGAGCGAAGGGGGGGGCGAGGGCGGCCCCACTGCCCCCCGCGCCGCGCGGCCCCGCCCCTCCGCCCGGCCCGCTCCGCGCGGATCTCGCGATACCTCCGCGGGCCGGGTTCGCGCCTCCCGCGCCGCCTGAGGCGGGCGGGGAGGGTTCAGCGAACGGGACCCGCTTGGTCCGGCCCAGTGGTGCCGGGCCGTCAACGACGCGGGCATCGGCGGATCTGCTGCTCCCCTCATCCCGAGTGACACCGCAGCTTTCAAGAGACAGCGCGGCCAGGGCTACTGCATGGCGCAACAGACTAGTATGGGGTCGAATGGACTTTAAAGATCATCTTGTTCCACCCCTCTGCCATGGGCAGACACATTACACTATCCCAGGTTGCTCCAAGCTCCATCCAGACTGGCCTTGAACACTTCCTGGGATCCAGGGGCAGCCACAGCTCCTCTGGGAAACCTGTGCCAGTGCCTCACCACCCTCACATTAAAGATTTTCTTACTAATAATCCAAATCTCTCCTCTTAGTTTACAGCTGCTTCCCCTTGTCCTATCTGCCCGTGTAAAAATTGCTCTCCCGTCTTCATGAGCCCCTTTTAAGAACTGAAAGGCTACAAGATGTTCCTCAGAGTCTCCTCTTTAGGCTGAGCAGCCTTATTTCAGCCTTTACCCACAGCAAAGGTGCTCCAGCCTCCAGACCTTCTCTGTGGCCTCCTCTGGAATCATGTCCGTGTCACGCTGGGGACCCCAGAGCTGGGTGGGTGTCTCACCGGAGCAGGGCAGAGGGACAGGACCTCAACCTACTGCCCTCAGCTCTTTGGATTCAGCCCAGCAGGTCCAAACCCTGTTGCAAATGGCAAGTGTGTTTTCCTAAACAGTCCCAGGCAGTACCAGAGAGAAAATAATCTCTTAACGTCTGCAGGTCTAAGAGGTACCAATGAAGCTCACAAATCAAAAATAGCTTACAGGATTTTTTTTTCTCCTGAGCGATTTTAAATTCATCAGTTTTTGCATATGTTGGGGGTTGGTTTTCCTTTCCTTGTTACCTGTGGAATTTTTCCCCATTGACATGATAAGAAGCACTGATGGCTGGGTCCTTGAGATGGGGGAGGGGGAACTCCTCTGATTTTTGGGAGTTTCAGTNTTGTTTGCCTTGTCATACATACTAGTAAAAAAATGTTATTCCTATCCCCATATCTTTGCCTGAGAGCCCCTTAATTTTGAAATAATAATTTAAAAAAAATAATAATCGGAGGGGGTTTACATTCTCCAGTCCAGGGGAGGTTTCCACCTTCCCTAGCAGACACCTGTCTTTCAAACTGAGACAGATTTCTTTTGAAAATTGCAATAGTGAAGCCACTCAGTTTAGTTACTGGCAATGCACGTTTCAGACATTCTGTGCAAGACATTCAGATTTTCAGCTGCTGAGCTATAACTTCGCTCATACTGCTAAAGAATCCCAAAACAGTCCTTGAGCTGGTAGACTTAAAAAACATAGCTCCAAATTAGCTATGTTACCTGTGTTAGTACATTTTTCATAGAGCAGTCAAGAAGAGTGATGTAACTGGTTTTGAAAGAGTACTCCAAACAGCTTTTCCAAGCAGCACTCTGTAGAAAGCGAAGTTTACCATTAGCTATGAAAAAGTCTCTAAGTTGGGAAAATTCTAGTCCATGACGTGGTTGTTCTTAACCTTTAGAGCAAATATTGCTCTAACCATTTTTAATACCTGACTTCCTTTCTCTACTTTCAAATGCTTGAAGCTTCTGTTTATCCAAACCACTCTCAAGTGTTTGTCACAGCTTGTTTTTTCCTTGAAATTTACAGGAACATTGCATGCTGTACAAAACAATCAAGCTGCTGCTTTGATGAAAGATCTCCTTTGGCTATTTTTTGCTTGTGTGCTTCACATTTGCATTTGACACTTTGCAGTGATGCTCTTAGCTGCTTCTGTTAGATTATGCTGTGGATCCTTGTGGATCTACAACAGTGGCTGAAAAAATCAGGCACACAACAGTATTATCATGTGATAATTTAATTAACTATTTTTAAAAAGTAGGAAGTGCTTTTTGTACTTAGTTTGCATACTAGATTTTGTAGTCATATATGAAAAATTCTACTGAATTCTACTGAATATATCCAACTGGTTTGGGGTTTTTTTTCATGTGTTGGGAGGCAAAGGGCTAATTGTCTTGTTAACATAGTAGATTTAGCTATTAGCTCCTTGTTTTCCAAGGTTTTTTACTCCATATTTTACAGTCTGCTAGATATAATTACTAAGGCTGAATCTGTGGTCTGTATTATGAGAATTATGTTTTCTTGTCAGATTTTAAAAGAGAAATTGCAGGCTCACTGTTACGCACTTGTATGTTTTAAACACTGCTGAAATATGTAAAGAGCTGATAAGATATGGATCCAGTGACATTTTTATATACTATTCAGGTAATTCTATAAGGTTTTAAAATTCTGGACAGTGATTACTCAATTTTTTTCAAACAGGAGACTAATTGTAGCAGTCTTCATTTCTCTAGCATAGGTATAACTGCTTTTGGGTAACTTCTTAAAAAAATCTTAGTATTCTGCAGAATTACTTTCTAGGCCAAGTTGCTATACAAGCTCCTTTGTGTGAGTTGATAAGCACTGGACCTGTAAGCAGGCTGCTAAATTCATGAGAACAAATTAACTCAACACACCAAGAATCTGCCAAATCCATGCAAGGCCACCAGTAGCAACAAGTTTGTAACTCAGACCATAGCTGAAGAGCAGTGGCTATGGCTGCTAACTATAAATAAAGTAATAGGATTATGTAGGCACCTGCTGAAAAAAGAGGAGCCTTCAAAGACCTTCTGAGCCCCTTAGTAAGCAGGTGGGGTTTGCCTCCCAGCTGTCACACTAACCAAGTAACTCATTGTTGGTGAAATGGAACCGTAAGAATGCACCGTGGGGATGGTAATCTACTGTGAGTAGCAAAACCCGGATTTTGTAGAAAACAACAGCTTAAATAATAAAATGTGTCTTAGATATCAGTTGTGATGTGTGTCTTTGCTGACTTGAAAATCCGGTCTCCAAATGGCAGTGCTGTTGTCAGGTGCCACGAGGTGGCAACACTGACCTCATCTGCGGGAATCCTGACAAGGGGATCCGGCAGCCTAAGGACTATTTGATGTGAATGCTGCTCAGTAAATTTTATTAAGAACAGGAAAAAAAATAATGAAAATTACTTTGCAAACCATCTTTTACTTGCTTTTGTTTAATTAACTCTATAACTGTATCACGTACGTATAGCACTTTCCCTTAGAATGGCAAAAGGGTTTTGTTAAAAAGGGCCTTGGGAAGGTAGTATCCTGTTACTCTGGGATCTGTTCAGTCCCACGTGCACATTCAGGAGGCTCTCCGTTGAATGCCAGAGTCCAAAATCCACTTCTAGGACCCTGGTCATTTCTAGCTTAATGTACCAGCAATGAACTTAAATCACAGGTGTGCAGTACATGTTAACTGTAAGCAATAAACAGCTTTATAATTCAAAAACCAGCAGAATTGGAAGTAATACAGCTATCTCTGGGGTTTTTGCAAGTTGACTTGAATAGTTGCCACCTTGTCTCCCTGCCTACACAAGCTTCCAAGTGTGATCAACCACAGTAACTACATGTTACCCGGACTGCAGCAGTGTTACCATCTTGCTTACAATGCTTATATCTAGTGCTGCTATTTTAATATTGCTGTTAGGAACAGGTTATTTCTCTACAAGTAGCCTTGGCTATGTCCAGTACCACAGTTCTGTGCATTCTTGCACTTACTTGTGCAGCCCTGTTTCATTCAGTTACTTATTTCACAGGTTCCCTTCCAAGTTTACAGACTTCAGGGTTCCAGATTATCTTCTTGTTGATAGGATTAGAATGAAGCCTAGGATTCCTCCTCTAGATGTCACAATAAAAAAGGTACTTCAAAAGTGTGCTCTTGGCTTATGTGCCACTCATTTGTAAGCCAGCTTTTGCTGAAGATGGCATTTCCAAGGATGTCCATGCTGCAGGATTTTGCAGCAGCCGAGCAGATGAGAGGAGCCCACTTCATGGCTACAAACAAATGCTTCCTGATTCTGCATCAGTAACAGGCAACAATGTGCCCTAATAGACTTGGCATTGAGTATTCTTATAGAAATGGGTTTGCTTTTGTTGTTGTTGTTGCTTGAGGGTTTTGTGAGGGTTGGAGGGTTGGGGTTTTTTTGCCTTTTATTTTTTCTTGGTATTTTTTCTCATTTGTTGGGGTTTTTTTCCAGTGCAGGCTTCATATCAATACATCAATTTTCTGTATCAAGTTTTCATTTCACCCAACAGAGAGTCTCTGGCATTGCCAAGAGGGTTTGCAAATGCAAGATCCCATTCAGCATTGGGAATATAACAAAGTAGCTAATGTGTCCTTTATATCTGGTTCGAAGAGTTGATAGCTGTACAAATACTCTTTGTTTTTACAACTTTATCACAATATTGCATTTTTAATCCAGGCTTTAGTAGCCAGAGATTTATTGTGGTACTGGAAAGTTTCCTAATATCCATATATTTCCCAACCATGCTTTTTGGTTGGTTTGTTGGTTGGTTGGTTGGTTGGTTGTTGTTTGTTTGTTTTCTTTATGGCTGTGTGTTCATTTTCACACTGAGATAGCCAGAAACTCTCACAGTTTGTGTTCCTGACCCCTTGCAGTGTTACTGGTGTTTCTGCAGGTGGGCAATAGGTTAGTTCAAGAGTCTAAAAAATAAAATTGATCCTAATAAAGAGAATGATCAGCACAGCAAAACAACTCAACTGCCCATGCACACAAGGGCCAGGGCCAGTACAACAGCAAAACAGATCTATGGCAAGATGAAGGGTGGGATTGCAGCCACACTAATTTGTATCAGTTTAAGCTACCACAACCAGGCTTTAATGAGCACAGTTTCACAACTGTGTATTCTGTCCTGAGTGCCAGATTTTGCCCACCTACAAACAATGATGTCATCCAGATTGGTGATTCCTTTGGAGGTCATAAAATATTTCCTGCTGTAATAAGCTACTACTTTGCCAAAATCTGAGCATTGTCTCAAGAAGACAGTCCCTGACAAAAAGAACACTTTATAAGAGATTTTAGATCAAAGCAAAAGCTGTCAAAAGTTTCCTCCAACTGAAATAAACTGAAGCATAATTTGCTACTCCCTGAAATGACATCTTTTTCCCACTTGCAAAAATAATTTTTCAATATTGAAAACCTATAAACAAGGTGCTCTTATAAACAAGTATTATAAAATGTGGAATATCTCTGAGAATCCAGTGAGCAGGCTGGTGTAGTACAGCCTTTAACTCTCTTAAATGATGGTTGAGGTTCTTTCTCCACAAAGAATTCTCTTACTTCTTTGCCCAAAACAAATTATCTCTCTCTTAACCAAAAGCCTGTGGGCTGGATTTCACACTGATCACAGATTATTTGTAAACACAACAGTTCTTGTTTAAAGGTTTTAGCATGCACCAGGATTTCCTTTAAATACAGGAAATGCACAAAAGGATGCTGTGAAGTACTGCCTGCCTTAGCCTTGCAAACATGGCAGATTCATTCCATAAGCCAAAAGCCATCACTTCAGTTACCACAGGCTTTACCCTGCTGTGAAAATACTTGTAATCTTGTCATTTATGTCTATTTTTACTTGTAAACATCTCCCCACACTGTGAAAAACTAGACTAAAGGTATTATATTTTCCAGAGTACTATCCATTTCTGCTGAGAGATCTGTTAGACAAAAGTAGTTTATCCTAGTCCACATAGGGTCTGTGTCTGCTTTTCCCCTTGCTACCCATTTTTTGTTGTTTTTTTTTTTTTTTTTCTGTTATTTTGCTTCCCTGACTGCCTGGGCCTACTTTCTTCCTCATCCTGTACTGATTCTTCCTTTTTTGTAACAGCCTCAAACATACAGCTGCCATCAAAACAATCCCTCCTTTCCTGCATTTACATTCTTCACACAGAGCAACCTTTTACACACAGAGTTCAGAAATCTGATCTGTTTGCTGTATTTTGGTATATTGCTTTATGCTCTATTTGCTGTATTTTGCTCTATTCAATAATAATTAAATGTAGTTAATTGCCTGGAGGGGGAAGCTTCTGCCATCAGCAAGAGAATTTCTCCCAAGTAACAAATAGGATTCCTATTTATTCTTAGACATTTTGGGGCAATCTAGAGAACAGAAGCAGGCAGTGTCCTCCATTAATTTTCCTGTGTTCATTTTCTCATCACTCCAGAGTGTTCTCTGGTCTCAGCAGGACTATTTGGGGGAAGATGAGACCCATCCTGTACTTCATGGTAAATCTTCCACATTTATGAGCCTGAAAATAGCTAGATAGATATTTTTTCATCTAAACATAAAACTACGGACATCTTTTTCCATCTGTTTCTTCAGGCCTACCTGAGACCCTTCCTTAAGCTTCACATCCAAACTTCAGGCTGCTCCAGATAGTCTAGAGTAAACTGGTTTCACCAAATCCTCACTTTCAGGGTATTAAAATTGAAATAATGATTTGTTATTTCTGATCCGGAAGAGGCATAACATTAATCTTGATGTCAAATAGATTATTTTGGATTCCTTTAATAAAGCAAAGAAAGTAAAGTCCTTCAAATTGTCCTATAAAGTAGACCTCACATGTGAGCTGAGTACTGATCACTATTGTGTATGAAAAATGAAGTAGATTTTTCTTAAATCATAAAAGTCATTAGGACAATTATGATATAAATTTTGGATCTTTAAAAAAGCCTTTGTATGTCCTCCCTCAACTGCAAGAATTATTTGCTGACCTTAAGGGTCCAGTAATATCATTACCCCATGAGGAAATCCTCACAAAATGTTTGCTACTGATTCCCATGTAGAAAGGAACAGCCATAACTTACTTCATCACCTGTGTAGACATCATACAATTGTTTGTTAGTCTGCAAACAAAAACTGAAAATTAGCAAACACACAATTTTTAGTGCATCCTTTTGTAGATGACAGAGAAGAGTGAAACCTCTCATCTGGCAAAAGAGCCAGGGCAGAGGTTTGAACCAAAGTGAGCCTGTTTGTTGCCACTCCCACTTCAGAAAAAGACAGTTTTACATTTGCAAATAAATGCACTATTCAGCACAACTCCAGACTTCTACCAGTTACTTTCCTAAACAGGAAACTTTCCTATGAGATGCTAGATGTCTGCTGCTGTTTCGCTGAGGAGATTAGTGCCAGAGGGCGTTGGTCTGTTTTCTGAAAGGGATTGACAGAGTTCTCCCTATGTGTCATGAGAGCTTTTGGTAAAATTAGATTCTGCCCTGTCCACAACAATAAAGGCCGTACTCACATGCAGCTTACATAGTTCAACGCTTCCTGGAGCAAAACCACAGAAACGTTTTTCTGTTTTCTTTTTTTATTTTCACCATGGCTCCTACTCTGAAATCAGGTGTCTGCCCATGGGGTGTCACTGCCACCAAGGTCCTGGGGGTGACAGAGCACGAACCAGGAAGAATATATTCACCAATCAAACAGCACAGTGCAGATGGGTCAGCATCACCCTGGCCTGTGGTCAGGCTCCAGTTCTGGTAGTTAGTTGTTTAAACAACAGCAACAAATCATGTCTCTCTGAGGATCTGTGTGCTTTCCTCCATTAGACCTGATTTGTATGGTGAGGACAGGCTGTTGAAAGGAAGAGCAGGGGCTGAATTATCCCATGACTTTGCTAAATTTGTCCTTTTGAATGGAGAGAGAGAGAGAGAGAAATACTTATCTGCAGGGGAGAGCAGAGTGGTAACTGTCAGGAACAGCTGGAACATATATACTGTGTCATGTCTTTTTGTAGAACTGGGCTTTTCTGCTTGCTGAGAGAATGCTGCAGAGGCATGCTAGCATTCTGCTGAGTAAGTGTGGTGAGAGTTCCATATTTAAACAAGGATCAGTTGCTAGATGAGAGAAAAAGGCTGTTCTCCCAGGTCTATGGCTGTCTCTTGCATGCACCTCAACCTTCATAATGCCTGGTGTGGTGTTGTAAATTAAATATGAGGCCAGATTCTCAGAAAACTATCTGCTTGTGCAAATGTCAGTTGAGATGACTGTGGCATCTCTTTTTCCTTTTATACCTATAAATTTGTGAATTAAATAAATCACTCTGATTTCTTCCATCCTCTCCATCCTGATTATCCATTTGTGCACAAGGAAATAAGATCTTTCACTGCTCTCAATATTAATAACAGTACCACCAGTTGCTGTGCAACATGAAAATGGATAAATGCAAGTAGCCATTTTGTTCTCTTCTGCTTTATTAGTAGTCAAGTGTTGTTTTCCTCTGAAACACAAGTAGCTTAAGTTAGGAAATGAAAGGAGTACACCAGTACTTCTATGACAAGCAGCAAATTCTCCTAGGGTTCTGGCTGATATGAATTGCACACACATCCAGGGTCAAACTGATCATGGTTGCTCTGATCTTTGGTAGAGGCACATATGAGGTTAATCTGATGAGGGTGGTGTTGGTTTGTGTGGCAAGGTTTTGACAGCAGCGGGGCTGCAGGACTGACATTTGTGAGAAGCTGACAGATGCTTCCTCCATGTCTAACAGAGCCAAGACCAGCTGGCTCTAAGATGGACATGCCACTGGCCAAGGCCAAGATGATCTGTGACAGTGGTAGTGCCTCTGGAATAATGTACTTAGGAAGGGGAAAATCTGTTCAGCAATAGAAGAGAGGATTGAGAACTTTCCATTCTGTTTCCAACATCAGTTTACCCTCTACATTTGTCTTCAACTAATTTTGTTGAAAAAATGTAAGATTTTTAAAACAAAGTTGTTGTCATTCACCATCATGATGATGGATTTAAGAAAATAATTTTATGATTTAAATGTGGCTGAAAAATTTGTGCATGGATCAGGAAAAAAGTGAAATCCCACTTCTTCCATCAGGATGATGAGATACCATTAATTTTTAATCCTGTTATTGTCAAACACGTGTTAGTGATATATTATCAGCACAATGAGAGTTGTCAGTGTAAGAAAATAACCTTATTTGCTCTTTTAATGTTTGGAGCACAAATACCAAGAAGGCACAGCAGTTTTCATAACAAACATGTTAACCCCCACATGCTCTGCTTAATTACAGCTTCCTGTATTTCTCCTCAGACTACTGGCACCTTAAGTAAGCTGGCATAGATTTTGTTTCTTCTGAATGTGCTGAGTGCAAGTGGCTGGGCAGGTGCTCTGCAAGCAGCTGAGCCATTGCAGCGGTTTCAGAGGACAGGAGCTGTCTGACAGAGGAGTGACACATCTAGCAGGGAACAGAATAGCTGCACCCCTCTCTGTCACCATGGCTACCACTCAGCAAGCGTGTTTTGGGCAGAAATGCCAGTTCAAGCAACTGCTGATTTCTTCTTATTGCCCCTGCATCATTCCCTCCCTCGATAAGGTACATGCTGTAGCAGGCCATAGCATTTATCAGATCAGGAAACTAGTCCTGATACAGCTGGAAAATAGTGTCTCTCTTTTTTTGACTCATTCTTTTCCAAACAGTCAGGTTTGTGATTCAATTCCTCATGCAGACACACAAATACACCATGTCTGCACAGCGGAGGAGATGGCAGAAGTGCAAGGACAAGGATAGGGACTGCTGGTGATTAAAGCAATGTTATCACTGGCCATAGCAAAGACAGAGCAAGAGCTCTCCTTAAAGGCTGTGGTCTGCTATTCAATGTTTAAATTCATTTGGTAGCCCAGGCTCCTTTTTCCCCTGTCCTGTCCCTTCCCCATTCCCTCTGCTGCCTTTCTGCAAGTGATTATGCAGCTGCACAAGGGAAGCTATCTGTCTGAAACATGGTCCAGTAAAAAATGGATGTTGTTAGGACAGTGCAGGATAACACATGAAGTGTATCCCAACTAATTTTATTTTGACATTTGAACTTTTTAAAGCCTTTAGTTTAAGGCTACTGTATGTGTCCAGGTGACACAGGCAAGTCACATATGGAAAGGAAGTGTGACTTTCCTCCCCTAAATAAGTTCCATGGCTGGATATACCTCTCCATGAAGAAGTGTTGCAAAGCCTTCTTCACAAACCTGCTATTAAACACGTGACATTGTTAAAACATCACTGTGGATAAATGGAGCTGAGTGAAGGTGGTAGTAGAATAGAAGGTTGGGAATTAAATAATATTGCAAGACTGCATGAAAGCCATTCTCAAACAAAAACATATCTAGAAAAGTCAGAGCACATTTGAAATATGTTTATAGTTTATTCATGACAGTTTTCAATTATCATAGGATTCTTTTGAGATCAGTGAAAATGTAAAGCACTAGCAACAGGAATCTATGAGGTTATATGAGATTTATTTATATTTTTATGTGAATTTACATAGAGCTTATATTTTTATGGTTATGTCATTTATAGTACATATTATATTAAATATAATAAATATAATATTGCAATCACATTTTTGCTTAAAAACTTGAAAAACACATTTCTGGTTTGTGGGATTCCAGAAGTGATACTGCAAGCTATATCTCTACCCTGCCAAAGAGCACCAGCAGAGACCTGGAAAATTCTGTGTAAACATTAAACTCTCCCATGGGCCTGCTGGTGCTGATCACACCTTGTAGAGTCAGGCTGCACTGCAAGTGCTGTGCCTGGCCAGGGGCACGTGAGGTTACTTCAGAGGAATAACAGACTCATTAAATCAGTGAAGAACCACTGTGTCCACTTTAAATAAGTCAGTTTTAAATGTCTTCTGAAAAATGAACACAGCTTGCCCTGTCCTTGAAAAGGCAAGAGTTTCCCACCCTGGAAAGAGGCACAAACTACAAGATATCAGCAATATTATGCACTCTGTGGGCGTATTTTTTAGTTGTGACAGTGGAGCGGCAGTCTCCTTGAAGTCACTTTCTGAAAAAGTATGTTTCTAAAAATCTGTGATGATGCAAGCAGAAAAATTAAGTTAATTCCTATTAAATTCATACAGGCTGGTAAATGCTACTGGAAAGCCAATAACGAAGTTTGTTGGATGTTGGAAGCTGTAGTGGAGGTTTCAGTGGGGACTGACCCCACTAGCGTTGGTTTTGCCTCCCGCTCCAGGGAGGAGGGCCAGAGAGCCCTTTTCGTCCCCACGGTGCTTCACGGGGACCTCCGCGGTCACCGCTGCCTCCGGCGCTCCCATGGCTAAGCTGCGGAGCTCGCCCACCTCGCTCCGCCGGGCAGAGGCTGCCAGCATCCGCGGGGCTCCGGGCGGGAATAGCCAGCATTCCTGAGGTGCAGGGACGGGTNCGAGCCCCGGCCGCGCATCACGTGCTCGGTGTGTTGCATTGGGCTGGCGGCGGAGGGAGGGCTGGCCATGTCAGTGATCAATGTCATGACTTCTTCCGCGGGCTGGAGCCGCAGCAGAACGCAGCTGAAGGAAGCTGATTGCTGCGGGTGCGAACTGGCTGGGAACAATACACAAAGACACGCACCCGCACGGGCGGACACACGCCCGCACACACCGGCTCACACACGGGCGAACACGACACGCATACACGCACATCCAGGCACACGCATCCCAGCACACACAAGCGCACACACACGCACGGACGGACACACATCCGCACACACACCCGCATAACAAGCACGCACGCACAGGCAGCCCGCACCCTGGCTCCCGCTCCGCCGCTCCGTGCCCGGGGGGACGATGAGTTCGGGGGACGTGGTTTGCACTGGATGGCTCATCAAATCACCCCCCGAGAAGAAACTCAAGAGATACGTAAGTGCAGAGGCTTTTCTGATTTTTTTTTTTTCCGCTAAAGGGATTTCGGCATGTGGTCGCTGTCTGGCTCTTCCTTTGAAATCTCTCCGTTTCGGCTTAACCTTGGACCAAAACAAAAAGACTTCCAAGTCCATGCGCTTATGGAGTATTTTAGTTTCCACCGACATTCCGGTGCCCTCTGGAATTAACCTTTCCTGACTCGTAAGATTATAGTACTTCAGCTGTTATGCAACCTATTTTAGGTTAAAAACCACATTTCGGTTTCAGTTAACATTGCCGTAACAAACAGAATTTTTGTAATAGAATTGCAGATGTCACTTTTCCAGGGACGGACAAGAACATCTTAATAAAAGGGGGGGAAAAACCCAAGCAGCCAAAATTCTAATAATTTAAATTCTGAGGCTTGGCTTTGTTAAGATGCTCTGTAATTTCTGTGACACTTGCTAAAGGCAACATATGCAATAGTTTTATTTACCAATGCCAGATGCAGTTGTTAGCAGAAAGCTTCAGAATGTTTTTTGGTCTGTGATAAAGAGGTGCTGGAAGATGCTGTGCTGTAAGGTTCCTGATAGCTGAAAGGTGAAGGGGGCTGGGGAGAAGAAGAGAGCCCTGCATGGAGATATGCAACTGCGCTATGTGCCCCATTGTTTTTCATTCTCTAACTGCTTGCCTGTTAGTCTAAACTTTAAAAAAAAAAAAAAAAGTGTTGCAAACGTAGGAAACTCTCATTGCAGGGGTGCGAGGAAAGCACTCTGGGTAGGAATAAATGACCCTTAAAATTTGGGACATCATTAAAAATTTAAGCTCCTCATAGGCCATTTTACATACTCATTTGTGATGGTTCTTCATTAGGTATGATGTTATGTTCTGCTGTGACGCTTTTAGAATCGGTAATACCCGTTGAGTCATGCCCTAACCTGACTTCCTCTAGAGCTATGCACCGTACTCGAAGGATGCCACTGGCCGTGCCTCTGGCACTCCAAGCCGTATGCACAGCTTACATCATTTGTCGTATTCACTTCTGTTCATCAGCATTTTCTCTGGAGTGCTGATGTTAGCTTTTCTCAGTAATATGAGGCATTAACTGTCTTGTGGACGAATACGGTGGATATCATTTGGTAGTGTATTTTTTCTTTGGCTAAAAACTAGCAGAAAGGATAATTTACCAATGTTAGAATTATTTTTAACTTATTCTAAGACAGCGTTTCTTCCTGTAGACTGCAGCATTGCATTGCAGTGGCTGAATATTTGCCTAGTTCAGTAGCATTTTCCAATTCGAAAATAATTCGAACTATGATGTTTCTCGTGGAAGATGCAAATAAATTATGGGCATCTCATTTTTGCTATATTTTGTAATGAGTGTAGTAATAGCATTGTATCACAGGTACAGTGTAAGAGCCACTGGTTCACCTGGTATCATTAGTAACTCTGTCAGTGAAGCTATTTTTGATGACTCAATATTCAAAAAAGGGCAAAGTAGAGAAAACAGAATGTGATAAAGCTGGGATTTGAAAGCCCCCATTATACAGGAAAGACAGTAGTCACAACGGGCTCTGATCAGCTCACAAGGCTACTTGCAGTGTACTCTGCTCAGATTTTGAACTACAAAACCAGGGGAAATTTGGTCTACATTATTCTCCAAACATCAACTACTAGATTAGCCAGATCTCTGCAGATTAAGATTTGTTTTCTGTTTAGGAGGATAAGGTAGTCCTTTGCCCATAATAAAGCAGAAAGAAATCTGGTGCAAGTACAGCAAAGCTTAATGTCCTTCCTCATATGACTGGTTACACAGTGGATGCTACAAACCAAATGGAAATTGTCTCTCACCTGTTGTAATCTACTTTCCCCCTATTTTTCATAGAATTTCACCATCATGGCAGCTCGTGCATCTTGCACTGGGGTAGCAGGTAACTAGGGCTGAACCACAGTGATTGCTTAAAAACAACAGAATTTTAAAACAATGACTGTTCAAACTGACTTCAGTAGGTGTCAAGTGTCAACCACTTACAGGAGAATGGTGTTGGCTCTGCTTCTGAACTGACAACATAAATAAGTCCCTGAGTTCAACATCACCCTTTGTGTTCAACTGGAAAAGCCCATGGTCTGAGCCGAGCTTCCAGGGAGCTTCAAGTCCCAGCTTGGCCTGCTGCTCATGGGACCTCTCAGATACTGCCCAGCCTTATTTGCTCTCATGGGGTTGTATCCCAGATTACATTTTCCTGAGTTCAGCATCCAGCCTTTGTAAGATCTGAATGGAGGGTCCAGTTTTACACTCAGATAAATTCTTAATCCTTCTTCTATTACATCTATCACTAAGAAAATCTATTTAATTTCAATGGAATATGTGGTTAAACAATCAGACAAAGCAATGAATTCAGGTTGTGAGACTGGGAATTGCAATAGTCCCGCTGAAGCCACTGGGAATATTTGCAGTGTTTATAAAATTAAACAAATTAATCTTTCCAAGATTAGAGCCTAAAGACCAAAGTATGCCTTCATTTATATTTGTTCTCTGATGAAAGCAATTAGGTTTTCTATGCATAAACAAGTCAGAATTTTCCTCTAGGTAAGCAGGACGTTATTTTCAAAACTTTGAAAGTGAAAAGCAGGTGTTAAGAGTCTATATTTTTCCTGTAATGTCTTACAAAGCCAATGCTCTTAGTAGCACTATTCTTAGAAGTGTCTTATCATTCCCTAACAAAGGCTGCTCTCATGCATGTGCAGGAAACGAACATGAGATTAATTACCCAAGTGTAACTTTCTGTAAAAACAGAGAGCTTAGTGCTAGACACAAAGAATTCATTAGAAAGCACAGGGAGCTTTGCTACAGCAGGAAAATACTTCAATAGTGATTTAATGGCATGGACAATGCTTTTCTCTCAATCTGATACTTGAGCCATGAAACCACCACGTCAGCCTATCTATAGAGGCAGTTGTGCAAGGAGTCTCCCAGGAGAGTATTTGGTGTGTGTTGCAGTTCTTTGTCCTCTAAGTGTGACCTAAAAGTTGTGCTGCTTTCATTTCCCCTCTTGGTTCCAACTTTTCTCACCAACCAGGTCTGCGTGGGCCTAAGGGGTGCCAGGGAACAGCCAAAGCTGGGGGGAAGCTGGATATGGGGCAGGAGACAGAGAGGAAGAAGCTATAACAAAAACTAAGAAGTGGTGGCAGTGGAGGTAAAGTCCATCCTGCTCTAGACCTAAAATATGAAAGTATCAGTCATAACTTGACATTCAGCCCCACTGGAGGAAAAACCCACTGAAGATTTTTGCTGTTGATGTTAGTGGATCAGTGAATACCAGCCTCTGTAGGAAATTAGATGTAATGGGGGAATATGCTTTAAATTTGATGGATTTACAGTTCCTTATATTGGTGCTGAGTATATCCATCCCAATTCTGTAATGTCAGCATTGAATAACTGGTTCCTTGATAGTTTTCATGTGGAAATATATCTGATCACTGACTGTTATTATTTATTGTTTATTTATTGGTGGAGGTGGAAGGAAGGAATGGTTTCACGGCCTTGAAAAAACGGGCTTAACCCAGTCAGTGCAAAAAGTCACGATGAAAGGAAAAACAATATAGACGATGGCCCAGAGAATGTCTAATTAAATAACAGACCAGTGCTATTGAGAAGACACATTGCTCATGTGCTGATAAGAAGAAGATGGGATTTTTAACACACAGCTAATTGAAACGTCTCCTCAAATCCATGTCCCACTGTTTGTTACACAAGTGTGGAACAGCAGCGGTAGCTCCTCTGAATGCCCTGCCAGTGTTTACTTGCTATTAGTGTTAAGTTACATGGTTGCAGTAGTAAAGGGCCATATACAGATGCTTGCTTGCAGTGAGTCACTGCAGCTCTATTTAAATCAGCACTATGCAGCTGTACCCCAGCTGAAGAGCTATTTTTAATCTTCAGTACTATACAAATTGATGAGGGAAGACCACTTGCTCAAAAAAGGGCAAGTTTCCCACTTTACTTGAGTGACTGATTTCTTCAAGCATTGTTGAAAATCAAAATTCCTTGTCAGCATCTCTAGAACAAGATTCCCAAATGGACCCATATTAGAAAATGTAGCTTTGCACTTCCTACCACACTTCGTGGAGTGTCTGGTCTGTGAAGACAAACAGAGGTGTAAATAAATGTATCCTATGGCAAAAGCTGGTGGAGCAGCATTCTTTGCTGCTGTGTCTGTGTGTGGGGCAGTAAGTGCTGCCAGAAGGGTACAGCAGAGCCCAGCCCAGCATCTCTGACTGTTGGAAGATCTGCCAGGACCCAACCGCAGCACACCAAGGCTGGGGGTTTAGAAGATAAGAGAATCTAGGCGACTTCTCCATTTTTAGCTGAAGTTCTGGTATTTATCAGAACAAACAGGAAGTTACTAAGAAGAAAAAGTAAAGTAAAATTATGGAAGACTTTGCTCAAGTAATAGGAACAGGAGTCACAGAGCACTGCGAAGGGCATGTGGGATGGATAGCATCTGCTCTCTGATCCAGTGTTGGACTGCCGTCACCAGAGGACACTGCCACCCTCCCCTGAAAGAAATACCCAAGTGCTTTGTGAAGTCAAATACTTCTGCTGGTTTGGGGTTTGGGGGAAGTTTCTGAAAAATATTATCCAGAAGAAACCCAAATTTAATTTTTATCCTTAAATCTTTTTATTTCCAAATGCTTCTTAGAAGGCCTCACCTCTTGAGTCCTGTCCCTTTTGAACAGAGAATTCTGACCACCTTTTATACTTTCCTGGGATACTTATCCCGAGTTCTCTGAGTTTATTTAACCAATTTGCACGGTTTTGTAACTGTGGTTCATAGGCTGGGTGGAAGTAGGAGTCACATGGGGTACCGAAAGTTGTCAGAGCCTTTTAGCTCATTCCAGTTGTAAGTTTTGTCCCTATATTTTTTTCTGTTGTTACTTCATTTTAAAATCCAGTGTATATTCTATCTGTTTTTATATTAAAAAAATAACTGAATTTTGAGAAAATTAAGGCTTTCAAACAGAAGTTCCTGTGTGGCAGTCTACATGTTCCCTTCTCTGTGAAATCATGCACAAATTGATACAATTGAATTCAAAGGAGGAATTCTGATCACTGGAAATAAATATTTGTAATTAGCTATGTGCAAATCAGACCTTGTTTTGGTAGGTTAAATGTGATGTTTATTCTAGACCTTTTCTTCCATTTTAACGATGTTTTGATAGTTTAAATGCAATGTTTAAAGAGATAGGTTGACTTCTAAGAAAGAAATTATTTCTAAAAAACACTGCTGTTCTTGGCAACTTATGTATCAGAATAATTTCCCTTGAACTGTTTATTTGGGTGGAGCCATAATAGTCCTGAAGTCCCAGCTTAATCTTTGACTACATGTTTTCAGTGCACAAGAATGTCCAGCTATTGGTTTCTATTCAAAACAGAAACCCACAAGTTATCAGGTCTTTGCATTCAAAAATAGAGCCTTAAAAAAAATGCTAGTTTGAAATAGAGAAGGAAATATTAACTCAAGTGGTAATTAAGCAAGTGATGCAGTCAAACATGGCTCAGAGGAAAATGCATTACGAGTCATACTTTGGTGAAATCTTTGTTGTAGCATGAAATCTATGGAAATATGGATAAACACATTACTTCTACCAATGATGCATTAAAGTGCTGTGAATATTTGTTATGAAATTTGATAGGTTTTTAGGGAGAGGGACGAGTTTATTCCTGAAATGTTACTTGTTAGAAAAACAGTAATTTTATTTGGTTTTTTGTCCTTTTTATTTGATTTGGAAATTAATTAGTGATGTGATAAGACAAGGGAAAAATGCCAGTTTTGAAATAAAATTTGCATGTCAACACATTACTTCCAGCCAGATGAAGTAAATTTTCTTCTCTCACATCTAATTGTTAAATAAAATGCAATACTTTAACTTTTAAATTTTTTTCTTCTTTACAGTAAGGTCCTTGAATTGTTTCAGTTTGTGTTGCATTAGGAAAATAAACAAACAAACAAGCTAGCAATCACATATCCATGCAAAACTGTTTTTAAATCTGCTGCAGCTTAGTATTTGTTCAAAATAAACCAAAATTGGTGCCTAGTCTTTGTGCCAGAAAAATACTCCGTTTCTGAGACTACTTCATTCATAGCTTTGTAATTGTTAGAATGAGACAACTGTTCTTAGAGATTTTGTTATTCCCTTCCCTCCTAATGCCAAAAACCCCACTTGACCCCTGCAGTCAAAACTGCACTGTAGCTTTCCACAAAAGCCCTGAACAGCACATTTCAGTTATCCAGGATCCCTTTTCATAGAGCATTTTTCAAAAAGGCAGTAAAATGTTATTAGTGTGAAATTGAAATTACTTAAATGAGAGTGTTAATTTAAACTGAACTTAGAATGTCATATGAAAGTTTTTGACTCATTTTTGACAATGCTTTTTTTAAAAGACCATACGTTTTGTAAGGCCTGTTAGTGATAAATATCCATCCTGTGACTCCCAAGTCTTGAGACCATGGATCATGTATTCATATTTCTGTTGGACGGAATAATGGCCATAAGGTGACCCTTTCTAACTTTGCAACTGTTGTAATGTCAGCAGAGCATAGAGTGAGTGAACAATCTATTTTTACATACCAGACTTGCAAACTGTTTGTAGAAGTTCAAGGTTTTTACAGTTAAGCCATTTTTTCAAGCTGACACAAATTGGTCATGCCAAGGAGAAGCCAACAGTTCAGAACAAGCATGAACTGTGTTTTACTTGCAGACTTTACAAACTGAGCAGTAAAGCCACAAGCCTTACCAAAGTCCTAGGTTTCTAAGCACTGGGAAAGCTGGCTTTGTGTGCCTGCTGTAAAACCTGCACTTCCAGGGGCTGTTGCCGGTTCCACAGAGAAGCCCCTGGCATTCAGAGGCGACTGTGAGCTGATCAGATCACTATGGGAGGAGAAGAAACGTCTGAAGAGATGCCAGCTGAGTGTACAGTAACAGTGAAGAAACAGTTTCAGGAGAAGTGATCCACTCCTTCACCAAGTGTTCACTGCTGTTCCAGCTGGATTGTTTACTAATATTTATAGTGGAAGCTTTGCAAGCTTAAGAAGTTTTATTTTTGATAAGTTCAACATTTTGAACCCATTCTAAGAAAGTAATTGCATTCTCACTGAGGCCTTAGGTTTAAAAAAAGTAGCTCAGGGAATTTGGTTTTGAGATTTTTCAAGCACTTTACTCCCACTGAAAAAAGGTTTGGAACATGTTTTCACTGGGTGCTTCCCTGACTCCAGAGTTACTTTTTTACAGGTCTTCACTGGTTTTCTTCACTTTTCCCAGTAAAACAGTGAGATTTGGACTGTCAACTGAAAATGGGACTGTTACTCCCATTACTCCTGTTACTGTTACACTTTATACTTCTTCAAATATTCCTTTTGGACAGATAACTGAGTGTCACATCAGCCTTGAGCTATAGATTATAAAATAATAGTGAACTGTTTTTGAAAAGTGATAGAAAACCACCAGCTAAACCTCATCATTATTTCAGAATCCTCCCCAAACTCCTGCTTTCATCTGCTCTGAGCCTGATAAATAGTCAAGCTGAAACATCATTAAGACAAACAAACAGAAAGGTTAGGGAACAATCACATTGGCATAGGAAAAGCAGGCTTCGTGGTGGTGACTGCTTTGGTTCCTTTGTGCATCCCTCTCTTTTGAGTATGCAGACTGGAAGCTTAGTAATTCTGTTATTTAAGGGAGGGAAAAGAAGCATTTATTGAAGTGTTACTAGACTGCAATGCTTCAAGAGTTTTGGTATGTTATATGTTCTTTTTTTTGCTTTGCCTTTTTTTTTTTTTTCAAATTCACAACTGAAAGTACTGTTGCTATGTTACTGTAATGGTATGTGGGCTGCTAAATAAATAGAGGGAGTTTAGTCCATGCCAGAAATAGAAAATCAGGTCAAAGGTGACATTTGGGACATGTTGGAAAAAAAAAAGACGCTATATAATTATTTATTTTCTTCCTATTATTCTCTTCAGACTCATTAACCCTAGACTACTTAGAAGGAAATTACAACAGAATTTCTGAGCATGCCAGAGTATAAAAAAATGACACTTGGGAGTTCTAAGTCTTTTGACTTTGTTCTTTGCAAGATCAAATTCACACAGTAAAACAGTGGCACCTCACACTACAGTGAACTGAGCAGGTACTTGCAGGCATCAAAGGACACAGGGACTGCTGAAAATTCACTCTGCAAAGGCACGTGGGGAAGGGAAAATCTGTCACAGGGACCTAGCTTTGAGGAAAAAAAACAGGAAATTTGAGTCCATTGTCCTTTTTGGGGTAGTCTGGCAGGTTCCCAAATACCAGATATACAAAAATGTGCTGAGGCTCTTTGTAAGTAGCCCCAGGTACCTGCTTGCACTTCAGCTACCTGAATATCTTTGTGAGCCTGGCTTGTGAACCTGCACAAGAGCAGGGTCATTTCATCCTCCTCTGCTGCCTCTGTGTGCTCCCACTATACCTTGGCACCATGAGCTCTTGTTCAAGCTCCAGGGGCTGATTCAGTAAATGGGGAGCACTGTAAATCACTCAGGTGAAAAGTAGAGCCCAGCCCTCCCTCCACCCACGTGAGCTGAGGCAGAAGCACCCTTGTCCCAGGAATGAGCCCAGCAGCCTCCTTACTTGCAGAGGGAGGCCTCTGACTTTATACGCAAGATGTTATGGCAGATGCTGAAAGCTCAGGGCTGTGCTCCTTGAGCACCAAACCCCTCACCCCTCCCAGCACTATGCCCTGATGGGCGTTGCCTTGTCCTTGGCCCCACTGCTCCCGGGAGCATCCGTAGCTCTGAGCCCACAGCAGAGCAGCTGGAAGCTGCCAGACCTTCCCTTGGCAGGAGGTGGGACATGGAATGGCACTGAGCCATGAGTTAATTTAGCAGATTTGTAATTAATCTGGAAGATCTTGTCTTTAAATATATATGTTTACTTATAAACAAATTATTCATGTGACACATGAATGTGACATATGAGGCCTCTAATTTCTTTGTGTGTTAGGGAAGAAGCCCACAGCAACAACCTTAACCAGTTCAGTGCATGCAATCCTACTAGAGATTTCTTGATGTTATTTTTGTAGTTCGACAAATCTGTTACTTTTCTGCAAACAGACAAGTTCCCCCTATGCAAGAGATCTTTGGATTTGAAGCATTCCAGAAAATCCCACATTTANAAATTAGAGGCACAAAGAGAGCCAAAGATGCAACAAGTCTTGATCCTAAACTGCACAAGGTTTAAAATTTTCTTCATTAACCCTCCTTGAAAGAAGGGCTAGAACTTGAATGACTAGGAGTATTTCCTAATATGATGGATGTGAATAGCTGGTTTAATAAGATACTTTCCTAATTTTCAGCCCCAAGCCAACCCCTAGTGCCTTAGACCTTGGGGTGTGTCTGACTTTCTGTGTCAAAAAGCAAACAAGTAGTTTAGGACTCATCTGGGTTGTTTATTTACTTTCATCACAAGTTTGCTGCTGTAATTGGTTGTTTTCTACCTCGACCAGTATTCAGCCTCACACTGAAGGAGAGGGTGTTAGAGGCTTTCTTGTCCCCTGTGGAGTTCAAATCCTCATTTGGACTCTGTCAAATCCTTTACCCTTGCCAGAGATTGCATTTATCTCAAACCCTTAAGTGCAATTACTATGATTAATCTCTCTTTGGAGTGAATAAGGTTTTAACAGCATTTTCTCCAAGAAGTCTGCAGCTGGGAGAAGAGCAACCTACAGCTTGTCCTTTCCAGGGCAGTGTTGCATACGCTCAGGAAACTGCCCATTTTTAACCAACAACAGCAGCATTGCTAAGTGGAATGAAGGATGAATTATGCCCTCTGCAGCTCTGTTATGTTGTCCTCCTAAGGGACTTACTTTTGTTCCATTATATTTCCTGGTCCTTGAAACGATCTTTTAAAACTTGTAAGTAAGCTTGTTTTGCTGGTTGGTAGATTAAAGCAGTTTACCCATTAGAGTAGTCCAGACGGGCTGCAGGGATGTTTGCTTGTGCTCTTTGTTGGGGCAAACAGCTTGATTGTTAAAACTGGATGAAATTGTGCCAAAGCAGAAGCTGGGAGACATAGACAGCATTTAGATAAACTGTAGTTAGCTGGATGAAGATTAAGCTTATTTGCATTGCTGCTCTCAGTCTCTACAAACTCCCCTCACTGTGGCACTTACCTTGTCATGGGGTCAGAGATGCTTTAGTGAAATTTGCCATTTGAGAGTGGGTGACAAAAGTTTGAGAGGTGAAGAGTCAAGGGGAGCTTGTGTGAAGCTGTAGCTGTGCAGTCCTTTCCAGAACACAGTGATGGAGAGGGGTAGTCATAGAGATGCACTCCAGTGACAGGTCTAAGGAACGATTTGCCTGTAGTTAGCAACCTCAGCTATTTGAAGGCATCAGCAGTGGTGGCTGGTGGCTCTAATTCTGATATGCTCAGAACTCACCATGCACTCACAGACAGGTTTCAGTTTGACTTGTTTCTCGGGTTTACTGGATTTGGAAATGGAACTGGTATCTCTGTATGAGCATATTGTTGTAGATTTCAGTTCAGAGATTGGGGTTTTTTAAAGAAAGCAGTATTTTATGTGTCATCTATGCATATAAATAAAAGATAAAGAGCAAAGGAAAGCACTCAGATGTAAGACCTTATACTATTAATGGGCATAAAACCTAGGATCAGTTTGTTGTAGGGCAGCTGGTCACTTCTGACTTCCAGCTCTGGTTGCTGCAGTCAGAGTACCTGTTTTGAGTGGAAACATGGTTGTACAGAATCACTCCAGATTTTGTTCATGATGTACAATCTTCGTGGCTCCTTGCTGGGATAACAAGAGAAGGCACATGAGTCTGCACAGCAACAGCAGCAATGAAATATGGTGTTGTAGCACAACTGAATCTATACCATCTAACATTAAACTTTTCCCTTCCAGAGTCAAGTGAACTCATAAAGAACAGAAAGGCCAAGTAAGCACTGGCTTTAATAAGCTGCTGGAGTCAGGCAGTTGTACAGTCAGACTGGAGGGTTAGATGTGAAGCTTTCATTTGCCTTTATAAATTTGCACAAATTTGCTTGGAATACCTCTGTCCTCTCTGAAAAGGTTTCATGTACAAAGTACTTAGACTCATCAGAAAAAAACCCTCGAAATAGAAATGGCACCTCACGTTCTTTAGCAAAACAGGAGCTTAGAGAGAAAGCAGAAGCTTAAAAATGTAGTCTCAAATTCTAACCTATTATGACCATATTTATGGGAAACATTTAAATTATCTGAACTGTTTTCCTATATATTCCTTACTAGTAACAGCAGTAAGTTGTGACTGGTGATGTCTCATTGCCTTTAAACACTGAACTTGAATGTCAGGTTGAGCTTGAGGCTTTTCTCTTTAGCTTTTCTATGAATTGGCTGAATGCAGATCAAGCACAGAGCCATGGTCCTCAGCAACAAGGGAGTGGGAAGAGAAAAGCAGGTAGGAGGATTTTGCATCCCAGTGGAAACCCCCAGATCTGCCAGTATTATCAGAGTTCCTGGTAGCTTCAGAGACACTGGGAGAGATGGTATGTGGTACAGGAACTGCAGCATTTACCAGCTTGTGATTGGAAACTGGAGGCAATGAGTGGATATGAATATGTTCAAATGCACAGTTTCAGTTCATTTTGTGTGACATCTCACTCACAAAATTTTCCACAAAAAGATATTTCAGCCAGATAGAATTATGGTGAGAAATAAAAGCAGAGTTGCATAGAAATTGGTAACTTCTTAAAAAGAGTAAATTCTATGAAACATCTCACTTTCTATTTGAGAGATTAATTCTATGCATGGTGAAGCCATTTTTGCTTTGCCTGACATAAGATTTGCATGACTCATGGCCAACAGTATGCTGGGGACCTAGAAATACAGAATGCAAAAGCAGATGCTGGCTGTTGGCTGGGGGAATTCCTGCACCACCTTTGAAATGATGACTCTTTTTGATGGGGCAGCACATAGAGTGAAGCCAAATGCATGTAATGCTTCTCCCCAGGTGAGGGTATTGATCTGAGGGGTAAGAGACAATATGAAGGCTGCCAAACACCTCCTGTCCTAGCAGCCAGTCCCAGCTTATTAGGATGGATGATGCAATGGATCAAGCAGAAGAAGGTTTGCAGTGAAGAGGGTGTAAGATTTGAAAGGCTGCACATAGGAATGAGGAGTCGCAGTCCTTATCCGAGTACCAGGCAGCTCAGCAGATGGCCCAGCAGACGAGTTGCTATGTACCACGGCATGTGTGAGAACACAGAATCACAGAATGATTTGGGTTGAAAGGAAACTTAAAGATCATCTCATTCCAGCCCCTGCCAGGATGCCACCCACTAGATCAGGTTGTGCAGGGCCCCATCCAACCTGCCCTTGAATGCTTTCAGAGAAGAGGCAGCCACAGCTCGGGGCAGCCTGTTCCAGTGCCTCATCACCCCCTGATTAAAGAGCTTCTTCCTAACATCTAATCCTAACATGAGAGTGGTGGTGAGGCACCAGCAGGCCTCAGAGCTCTGCCCTGTGTGTGGTACAGGATGCCATCAGATGTCATATTTCTTACCCCAGCTGTGCCCTCCATTCCCCATCAGGGTGCTTTCCTGGCTTGCACATTGAGCTTCCCACAACAGTATTTCATTTTTCTGTTCCGCATTACAACCATTTCCTCCATCATGCTTTGTCTTCCCTCTCCAAACAAAGCAGAGCCCATCTCCAGCAGTCACAGTGACACCAGAATCACATCACTGACTTCTCCTGCCTGCAGCAGCAGTTCTCTGGCTGAGCTGGCACCTCTTGAGGAGGAAAACCTCATGCTTTGGGCCACAGAACAGCCTTGCTGGCATGTTTTGGGGTTATTTCCTAGAATTCCAGTTCTTCCAGCAGTGAGATCTAGCGGCCAGAGATATTTCATGTGCATCCTATGCGGCTTGCACCTTCCCTAACAACTTCAACTTTTAGGGAGTTCTAGGAAAAAACTTCAGAAAATCTTGAGAAATCTCTAAATCTCTTTGTTTAAGATCTGGACGGTTTTCAATTGACTTTCTCCAGAGGATCTGTTTTGCTGCTTGCTGTTTGTGTGTCCTTAGGGCTCCATTTGCAAATCACTTAAGCACTTATGGCTAGATCCAGAAAAAAGCAGCTTTACCCCTGATAGCTTAGAGTGGCCACTGACACCTCACAGTCACATTGTGATGCCACTCAGCATACCAGTGTTAGAAGCTTCTTTTTTTCCAGGCTGTTAATTCAGGGCAATATATTCCTGTGGGAAATTTCAATAATCCATGTTTAGTGATACAGTAAAAATCTGCTTCACTAACCAGTTTGTGTGTAACACTGATAAAATTATTGCCACTGACTTGTTCTAAGAAGCTCCATTTCCAATGTAATTTGCAGGAAACCCACATAGATGTATCATGATGCATACATTCAAATCATTATAATTAGGCTGATAAACATCTTCTCAGATATTCTTGGGGTGAGCAACATCTTTTTCCTTTAACTGTTTCTGGAGCTATATAAACTAGACTGGGAACAATGTTCTTTTTATCAATATCAGAGCGTTCCCATGGCATACTAGTGCCAGCAGATACATGGCAGCTCAGCTATGCCATTAAAAATGCAGACAGCCCTTTGATTCAAGCAGCAGCAATACAAGCAGTGGTAATCCCTGCTTTCTCACACACTATCCTGTCAGATCCCTTTTGCTATGTCCAAGTCTTAAGACCATAGTTCAGGTTTTGTGTCTCCTTTGCCCCTGGTATATTTACTCGAATTGAAAACAAAGAGATTCTTTGATCTCTCCTATTTTTACTATGGTCTCTTGGAGCCTGCACTTAGTCTTCCCAATTTACTAAGCTCATCCAAGGGTACTGTTGGCCCATCATTGGGACAGTAATTTTGTGAGTCCCCAGTGAAAATTCTTTGGACCAGGTGGTGGACTAGATTGCATGGTTGATGATATTTCACTATTGGACCTGTAGAGAGTGTTTAGCAACGAGAATGTTCTGATTTTCCATAATTAAAGTCTCTATATATAAAGCCAACCAACAAAAAAAATCCAGGTCTCTATTCACTGCTTGTACAATCAAACTCACTGAAGTATCTCAGCATAAGGACTATGAGATAAAGTGGAAAGTTTTAAACTAGTAAAGGGAAAACTTAAACATCATTGATCATCTGTCTAACTGTAAAGAAGCAGAAGGATGTTAAAATCTATGCTATGCTGGCTCATTTTATTTCAACAAAAATTATTTTGGGGGGCTTTGTACATGCTTAAAATAAAACAGTTAAATAAGAAAAAGTGAAATCCACTATGAGTTTTGTGTAACTTTTTTGTTCCTAACATGCTTGTGCAACAGAGTAGTCAGAATTCAATAATCAAACTATGTTTCTTCCGTGCTTGACCATTAGTGGCTGTCTGGAAAACTGTATGCTCCTTGTATTCTCTCAGATCCAGTCCAGAGCTGCCTGACTCATCCAGGAGCTGTCTTCCAATAGCAATGGTGGAAGCAGGCCTGGCTGTCATTTTTCTGCTAAAGACAGGAAAAGCCTCCAGAGCAGCAAAGGGAAATGCCCAAGTGCCGGAAAAAAATCTTATCCTTCTGTGGAAAGATCTTGTAGAAAGCACAAACTGCTTGTGGCAAGGGCTCTGCCAGTGCAGATACCCTTTCTGTCTGTAGCAACTTACTTGAAAATCTGTCTAAAACCACCAGTTATCACTCTGCTGGTGCAGGGTGTTGCCTCTTCTGTTCCCAGTAACAACTCTGAGCTCTGGCTGGGGTCTGTTCTGGGAGCAGGCTACAAGCACTCTCCTTAGTCAGCAAATACCAGAGCCCCAGGACAGAGACCCACATCAGGGAACAGGGAAATGGGGACATATCCAATGCCTGTTGGTAATCCAGTTGTTAAAAATAAATGTTGACTTCACTTGACAAACTTCTAACCAAACACCTGTTAAGTCAGAAGGGAACTCTGACATTATGATAGCAAAGCTCAGCTTCTAAGGTCAGGGTACAACTGTGGTAAATGCTGGGGAGATCTCAGCTGAGTGGAAAGAAGAGCTGAGATAGTTATCTAAATACAGGAGGCCTTGGCAACTTTGGTCCCTGTTCTTTTGAAACCCATGTCTCACAATGTAATACATTTGACTTACTGTTAGTACTGTATTTGCTCAGTTTTTTGATGAAAATACCATTAATACTAATTTAGTTCAGTGGAATTAGTCCAACAGTGTGTGTGTAGTGCATTTAGTGATTTCAATCCTGAGCCTGTAATTGCTCTTTCCTGTAATTAATGCTGGTGGGAAAAATTTCTTAGTTTCACAGTATCAAGCCCTTTATTAATCAAGAACCAAGCCAGAATCAGAGGACTCTGGAGAAGATTGTTAGGCATCAGAAGTCACTGGTAGTAAATCTCTGTAAAAACAGGGCTCAGCTGCTGTTGGGGGACTTTCCTTCCAGTTACACCATCCCATGGCTGTAAATGCAGAGCTGGTACTTTTTACCTGTGCAAAGGCAAGGCAGAGCCACCAAATCTATACTCAGGTACAATCCATGCTCAGCTGTGTCTGACGCAGAGAATCTGGAGCTATCAGGATAGAGGCAGCAGCTTTGTGGTGTGGGAATGCAAGACACACATGCAAAAAAAATAACCCAGAAGAGTCTTATGTTCAGTGCAGCCCAGGACATGAATGTCTCTTCAGAGGCCTTTGGCTCTCCTGCTTTTGACTCTATCCAGCCACCTCCACCCCTTTCACATTCCTCCTTTGGTGGTTTTCATGGCTGACCCCTCAGCATCCATGCAAATACTTTCCTGGCCCCCTTGGGTGGCCCATGCTAGTCCACATAAAAGTGAAGTAGCCACAGGCTTAGGAAATGGCAAACAAGCAAAAAGATCTCTTCTTCCTGCTTCTCTCCCTTGAATGGCAGCTTCTTTAATCAGGGGTGTTAAGAGGGTCTTGGAACACGGTCATAATTCCTAGGAATATGGCTGTGGTCCTGGAACTCTAGAAGAGCTGAACTGTCTCTCTCAGAACGTTTTCTGGCACAAGGAGCACGTGACACCTGTCACATAATGCTGTGAGAAAACAGTGTTTCTACCTCAGAGCTGAAGCAATGTGTGAAATTAATCATAGGTATATGTCATGGGTTCTGATTTAAAAGTGGATTAGAAAGTATGCAAGCAACAATCTGTCTCTAGAGACATTGATTCTTTGCAGCAAAAGAATGAAAGTGAAAATATCCTGAAAAACAATAAAGTGTGCTCTGGCCTGCAAAAATATCTATTTTTCAAACTGGACACAAGAAGTGGTACAAGGAAGGGGCGTGGGATGATTTTAATGCTTTGTTCATCTTCAGCTTCAGTTGTACATTATGGGTCTGATTTTGCACATGATTTTGTACCCAAGAAGAGCTTTAGTTTTCCTTTTAATTGTCAAATTAGAAGAAACACAAAGTCAGCCATGGAGAAGGAGCCTTGGATTAAACAAACACAAAGTCGTAATCCAGCTGGATTCAAGGCAATTGGATTGTTGTGCTAATTTTAGTAAAATCAAAATAAACCATTGTGGAGAGGAGACTGAAGTTACAGGAACAATATTAGTATTCAAAGAGATAGAAATGTCCTATGGCATATCTAAAATATTTATTTTGAATTTGTTGAAAGATGACTACTCAAAATACCCCAAATTCCTAGATAGACTTTAAATTCTATTTTCATTTTTTTCAATAAATCATTGTCTAAATTATGTATATTATAATCTCATGACAGTAGCAATGCAATAATGTTAGTAAACACCATAATTCTCAACTTATTTTAAGTAATAAGGAAGCCACAGAATAAAATATGGACATCTGTGATGGATTTAAAAATTAATTCAAACAATCAGTAAGACTAAAAGCTCTTTAAGTGCCAAATTATTGCTGCAGAAGTATTCTTTTTATCCATGGGTCATGAATTCCAAGAAACTAGTGAAAAATGTAAACATTTCCAAGCATCTGTCCCTTTAGGCACAGGGTATATTAAAAAACAACAAAAAATACTTCAGGGACTGAAAAGAAATGCTGGCTAGGGCATTTTTGACAGAAACCAATAACACCTAACCTGTTGAACAAGCAAGAAGAAAAACTTGCAAATGGTTTTATCACCTGATTCATGGAAGGTCTCCGTTCATCTGAGTTTTAAAATTAAGTTCCCTTTAAGTTTAAGGAATCTAATAGGAAACCCTTTTCTGTACCAGAATTCAAAGCAGGAGATGGTTGTGGTAATTACTGGCAAGCAAATAGTAAATAGTCTCAGAGGTGAAAAACCACAGAGCTGGAAATCGTGCCTCTGCTAAGTTGGGTCAGATTCTGTGCTTAATTACACTGCATGAATAAATTATTGGAAGACAGTTCAAACTCTTTTTCAGAAGTGAAAAGGATAATGCAAATTCTTACTTTTGCAAAGCAGGGTAAACTGTGCAAAAGAGTGTAGCATCATGACTCTGCTGCATTATTGGTTTAGAAGTGCACTTTTGAGTAATACAGGTACAAACATCCCATTGCTCCCAAGCTAGGCTGTATAATTTATTTAAGCATTTAAATTCATTTTGTTTCCTGTGTGGGTTCCTTTGATGGAGGTTTGGTCCATAATAAAAAGGTAATAGGAGTATCAAAGATAGTCTGAGTATCCATGCTGAGAGGGTGAAAGAAAATCAGCATCACACAGTCTTTCATTGTGTGAAAGATAATAATGTTCAACGATATGAACATTAAATAATGCCACTAGCACTGTTTCATCTAAAACAAGAAGCACATTGGAATTCCATAAAGGTCAGTACAGTTGATTTTTCTTGAAAATCTCCTGGAACCCAGCTGAGCAAATACTGTAAGTTTTGGAGCTGCCTGGGAAAATTAATGTTTTGTGTTTCTCCTCAAGTCATCATCTGTCCAACTTCTCCTCTGATTGCACACAAAAATAGCTATGGCAGCACCACAGGGAGGGCCCAAGCCAGAGCAAAATTCTTTGACTTGTACTTAGCACAGACCATACCCATCAGAAACCACCAATTTCAGATAGTGTTGAGTGTGAAATTAGAAAGTGGCCACTGTCTGAAATTTTTCTGTATGTTGCAATCCTTGAAATTTCCCCAAATTTGTCATCAAAATCTTCCTTGCCTTCTTGGGAAGCTTTTTCTGTATTCTTCTATATCTTACAGTCAACCTATCAGCTCTCAGGGGTTAGACTGCTTTTCAACAAACTTCTCTGGTTTGAGACATCACATTGTATTGCTTATCTTTACCACGCACGGAACACATGACTTTTGTGTGTGTCTGATTATTCTTGTAACCTGCTGAAGTCCGAAAAGAAATTTTTCTCCTAAGTTTCTCTAAGACCAGGATGCCATTCATTTTCCCATGTGATACTGTTTTCTCTCTTTATGGTCTTCCCTCTAAATCAGAGTCTTTACGAATGGAAGAGGCACTTCCCCTGGCATATCCCTGGAAAACAGCTCCCTGGGATTCTGCAATGACTTTTAACACAGACATCAAGGCAGCATCACCACATGATTCTTCCTGGTCATTGTAAAGTAATAAAAAGTACATTTTCTGCTGAGAAAAGGCTTTTCTATCTGCAGAAGGATTAGATGAATCATTAAACACTCACAGGTTCACATTTATGCTTGTCTTTTGCCATCTCTCTCAGCCTGCTTTTTAAAGCCTCCTAAAACCACCAATTCTGGGCCAGTGCCCTCTGAATGGGCACATCTGTGCTACAGCCACTCTTAACTCTGTGGCTGAAAACCTCCATAATGTTAGGGTTTAGAATCCACTCACTTCTGGCTGGTTTAGCATCACTGTTTCTGTAACACAGATCTTTGTCTTGACTGGTAGGTATTTTACCTCTCAGCAGGCTTCATTTAAATCTAACAATTAGTCTTAACTGTCAGTCACCACATCAGCAATACACAACCCAAGGGGGCTACTGCCTGCAGCACACACTGTACATGTTTCTTGTTGCACTGAACCCTCACAAGGAACATTTACAATCTCCTTCACTGAAAAACATGGTAAGGAAGAGTCATAAGTGAAGGAGAAGAGTAGGAGTAATTCCGCATTCAGTGCTAAATTTGTGTCAAGTGTGGGATGAGGTTTAAAATGAGAAAAGATAATAGTTGGGGTTCTGTTGTTTCTTTCTACCTCTTAGTAAAGTCATTTTTGATCATACTCTTTGCTTCTTTAAAAATGTAAAATCAAGTAAAAGGTAAAATCTTTGCTAAAGTGTTTCATGAGTTAAAATTAAACTTGAAAGTTAGCAGGAGGTGTTACTTGCTCTTGCATTTATTTCTACATTATTTTTTTCATGTCTGACCAGAAAAGGGTAACATGCAAATGTCTCTTAGTGGTTTAAACAAATAAGCATGAAATCTAAAATAGGAAAGCAGTTACTGCTTTCTGTGTACACCACTGCTTTTCTAAGTCTCTTTTATATGTGCTGCCTGTGACTATGACTCTATTTTTACTCAACGATATTCTGCATTGTTGGGGTAGGAGGGATCGGGGAAGGGATTTTACTAGCTTGGTTTTCTCCTTGAAGAGAACTCCTGCAGTATTCCTCCCCTGGAAACCAGCAAGGACAAGGGGAATGGCACAAGGATAAACCTTGTCTTTCCCTATAGAATTCAAAAGATTTGTTATTCAAAATGTCAGTTAATCCACAGTAGAAAGTTGTAAAGGTTCCACGGTGCCTATCCCTGAATGCTGCTGACAGCATCCATGGTTTTACAGTGTCCTTTCTGTGTACTGTTCCCTGCGCTGTTGCTGTGAACAGCACCCAGGCAACAAGGGCAACACCTTAAAAGAAAATCTCTTTTCTCATTCAGGGCCACACTTTTGGGTATCCCATGCAAGAATTATCTCAGCCTACACAGAATTTCTCTCCTCTGTGCAACTCTGGTTTCATGTCTGTAGACAGTATTTTGCACTGGTGTGTTTTAATGAAAGCCAGAAGAAGAAACAAAAACTTCATTATATTCTTCCTCTTTAGTGTATTAGGTTTGGGGTTTTTTTTCAACCTTGTGATTTTGGATTTAATTTGATTTAGATCTTGTTTGGTTAAGATGAGGCCCACAGCTTTAGAGAACCAGGAGCTGTCTGCAAGTTAGCTTGGATGTTCCTGTTACACATTTTATTGCATTTTGTTCTTCTTGAAGGTTTGATGCTTTCAGACTGGTGGTTTCTTCCTTATGGATTACTAATGAATCATAAAGGTCTTGCTCCATTGTAGTCTGATCTTTTTTATTTGCTGATAATACACACCTCATGGCCCTCTAGTTTAGCAAAATTGATTTTAAAGAAAACAAATAGAAGCACAACTGAAGGATCAATGACCATTGTCTATCTTTAAAATATGTATTATCTGCTCTAATATATGTGCTTGTTATTTGTGATTGATCTGGTTTCTCACATAGCACTTTAGCTTTTGGATTATGTACTTGAAAAGTGTTTGGCTACTGAGCCATCTGTCTTTACAATATCCCAAATAATCAAAATAGATAGTAAATTTTTACTTGTTTTAGAGAGGGAGAGGAGTTGAAGAACCCATTGTGGTGAAGCAGTAACACAATGCAGCCTTGCATCAGCAAATGTATTTTGGTTCAAAATAAAATGTGACATTTTTGAGATGCAAGGTAATTAATTTGACTACATTATGGCTTGTTCTGGAAGGGGCCCTACCCCTTCCAACATGAAGTTGCTAATTACTGACACAGCTGAGAGTGAACTGACCACTGTCGCAGGAATAGGAAGAACTCAAAGTGTAAAGGAGATCTGGAGCTTGAACGGTCTTTTTCCTAACTTCAGAACTCTGACCTTCAGAGCTCTCTGAAACATATAGATTATGAATACCCAGAAGAAGAAAGATCATTCATACAGTCCATCAGCCTCCAGTGGATTTACAAAGCATGTCTGATGAAGTTCTCCTTGGGGGCTGCCTGTTGCTCAGGGAAGCTGTGCAGCACCCACCTCTCTGCATCTCACATGGATGGGGTGAGCAGTCACACCTCTGTGCTGAGCTTGTCTGGCTAGGCATCCCTGAGGTGGCTAGGAAATGAACTGCCCTGTTGTCTAGCATAAATTCCTTTTCATAACTATAGGTAAAAAATAAGTGTGTGATTCAGAGTTTGGTTTCAGCTGACCCATGGTTCAACTGTTGTTGTTTGTTTTTGTAATTACTATAGTTACCCTGGAAGCACTCTGGGCATTTAGGTATTTTGACTGCCAAAAGCCAGAAATAACTAGTTGGAATAAAAGTGTTAATAATCAGATGGCTGTGTGTATGTCACAGCCACAGTGGCCTGTAGACAAAAGAGCGATTGCTCTGAGTGCAGCAGTAGAGAAAGCCCTTCCTCTCTGCAGCCTTACACACTCATTACAGGTCAAACTTAAACTTCCTTACTCAGAGCACAAACAGCTCTTCCATTTACACAGTTTGAGCTCCCATAGGCCAAGATCCCTTATCACAGAATTATAGAATCATTTAGGTTGAACAAAAACCTTCAAAATTATGGAGTCCAACCAATTAACCCAACACTTCCAAGCCTACCACTAAACCATGTCTCCAAGTACCACACCTACACGTCTTTTAAATACCTCCAGGGATAGTGACTCCACCACTTCCAAATAATTAACGGATCATTGCAAGGCTAGCAGAAGCAAACTCTGCCTCACTCTCTTGGCTGAACCAGGGGAAGACTTCTTCCCATGCAGCTCCCAGACAGAGAGAGGTTAATTGTGCTGCTGATTTTGTATGGGCCATTTGCAAATCAAAATTACTAGATGTCAAACATTCAATACCCAAGAAGACTTCTGCATCCCTCTCATGCACATGTTCATGCATGATGCTTGCTTGCCTCTTGGTGCATGGCTTTTGCTTTAGAAGAGGAAGTGTCCCTTCAATTTCCTACTATACAAAATGTGTATGCGTTAAATACATCCTGTGAAATAGCATTTTTCTGAAAGAAAATCTTCCCTGTCTCTGAAGCGAGAAGATGGTTAAATAGGAGCACTTCAGTTAATTGGAGTCAAGATTCTCCTTTAATCTTGCCAGGTACTGCTCACACTCTGGGCAGTGAAAATGGCAGGGAAAACTTGGACAATGACAAAAAAATACACAGGCTCAATTCCTCAAATTTTAGTTTAAATTAGGTCAATGACCTGAGCTTGCTGTGAAGCATGTGCTTAAGCACTTTCTGGAACTGGGACCTAAACTTGAAGGGCAAATTATTTGGTCATGAATGATTAGACATTTTCTGGTACCCTCAGGAAACAGCCTTTGACGGAAGAATTTCTGTCAGGCTGAATTTCAGAAGTTATCTTTTGGACATGAGAGATAGAGAGTCTTCTAACTGTGCTAAGCTCCCTGCAGTCTCAAGATCTATGTAGCGTGTTTGTTTGCTCTGTGCTCAAACAAACTTTATCTCACATAACTTTTTATGGGATTCAGTTAGCACTGTGAACTTCACACTTCTGCTTACAGCTCTTGCCACCATCTCTGCTCTGCAGGCAGGGCAGATCGTGTGGAGTTTGACTGTTAGGTGACAATAGAGAGCTTCCTGCTCCTGGAACTGGATCAGACAATGACAGCAAGGGGTTGATGAAGTATCAGAAGACATCTGCCTTCAAGAATGGGCCAGGAAGTTCTCAGCTCTGTAGCCAACCTGCCTTTTGCAAAGAATTCCAGAAACTTCATGAGAATGCATACATTCAGGATGATGTAACACCTTTGCTGATGTGAAATTTGTTTGTTACTTTGAGAGAGCCTCTCAACGTAGAAGAACCATGCAGGGCCATGGTGTGGGATGCCTATGGGTTTGTGTTGCAGCACACAGTGTATATCAGGATTGCTGCCAGTGGCCCAAGAGCAGTAGATGGAAAAACACTTGCTTTGTGATGGGTTGCAAAACTGTAAAGATCAAGATCTGCAGTCTGAACAAGTCTGAGTAACAGGCATTCTCTTCTGGGTTTTGTTTTCCTGGTGTAGTAGAGAAAAGCCTAAGCTTACAGGGAGCTGAACTGGAGTGCTTTACATCTTTTTGTGTTGTTGTTTATTTGGGGGATTTATTTTTGTTTTAGTTACGGTAAGACTGCTGTCACATCTACACACTCCATGTGATCATGCCTGGAAGACACCCTCAGTGCTGACCTACTTCACACATGCTCATCAAAGTGTGACCTGGTGTTTTTATTGATAACGTGGTATTAGGCATTACCTGCATGTTTGTTCTCAGATGAAACTCTAGGTATGTCTGAATTGTGGCTGTAGCCACCAGCTCAAAGTCTGTGAACACTGAGACCGCAGGGAAAACCCACGTGCATGAGAAGCTCCAAAGACTGTTAATGTGCATTATTCTCAGAGTCCTTGTGAAAACATGTGGTAGCTGCCTGCTGTACCACAAGTAAAATAACTGAGTTCAATTTTTGGAAATAACGTGGGGTGAGAAAGATTAATTACTTAGCCCTCAGATACCTTTTAATCTGTGGGTTAACAGATGCCCTGTGTTGTGACAGTCCATCACTGTCTTTTTGTCACACATGATTGAGGGTAGAAAAAGAGCATTGCATGCAACATCATGGATCATAGGCTGCAAGTTTTGTTCAGTGTGGGAGCACTAGTACTTTTATTTTTAATTTCAACAAGCTCCCCCTCATGATATTTCCTCAATCTAGTCCAGTCATCCTGAGGAAACTTCCCTATAAAGAGCATTAATTCACATAGAGTAGCATTAACACAGATATTTATAATAACTTAAATGAGAAGGTATAAATCTTTTAATTAAATTGTAATTTCTTAGTTTCATTTTTTTTGCCACAGGCACTTTTCCATTTATTTCCTTGAAATACAGTTTCATTAGTTGATGTGCAATGATTTACCACTAAGTGGAGTTTTTAAGATAAATATAGTGCTTATTTCTGCTAACAGGCGTACTTTATCTTCATCCATAAATATCAAGGCATTGGTGTAGCTTAATATACAATTACTCATGTTCTTTATGTTACAATTTTTATGTTAAAGAGGTATCACTGTGAAAAGCTTGCTTTTCCCCAGTGAGGATTATTTTATGTAATTTGAAACAAGCTGCATTTGAACAGAATGGGGAAAATATACAAAAGCATTTAAACACTTCTTAAAAGAATTTAAAATTAATGAATTATATTAAATTACCGACAAATAAACTGAGTGTTCTTTGTTAATTTTTCACTGTTTGGGTTGCAGATGTTTTTAATAAAAACTTATTCAAAATTCCAGTTTGTTTGACGCTTCCTATTTCTAAAGCAGTTAGTGGAATATATGTTGGAGCCAGAATATGATGCAAACAGATAAACAGTGCACTGCTTCTTTCTGCTGCCTAAGAGATCTGCTGTGCACTGAGGCTCAAAGGCTCAAGTGTTACCCTCTTAGTGTATTATACAATTACATTATAAATCACATTTGCTGATAGATATCACTAACACCCTGAATTCCCCTGAGGCTGAAAACTGAGAATGGTGTCTTAGCACAGAAGTGTTAAGTATGTTGAACTTGTGTGTTAGGACCTGTTTGCAACAGAAATGTGACTTGACTTTGGGACAGCACTGCTTTTGGTAAGCAGGAAGACCCAAATTTTTATTTCTTCCTCACTATGAAACACTCATGATCAGGAACAGCACAGATCCAACCACCAGTTGCAGAGATAGGGAGAGCAGTTTTCCTTGTCCTGTCCAAGCAGTGTCAAGGAGGGAGGGCTGACACCTCCAGGAAGTGCCTGCAGAGACCCAGTCCAGGAGGAGAGGGGGCTTATAATTGGGCTGGGCTGGATATAGTCTGAGTATTCCTTGGTATATGCCAGGAGATCTCCAGCTGGCACTGCTGTTGGCCAGAAGAGTACAAAATTACCATTTTTCAGTCAAGGATCCTGCCCACCAGGTGCTGTATGTTCAGTTGTTCAAAGAACATTAGTAAAGGGCCAAGATCATTCCTAGTCCAAACTTCAAGAAAGAAGAGTCAGAGACAGCCAGGCTGTAAGTGAGTCACACAGGAATACACTGGCACACATCTTGTACATAGTGATTTTGAGTACTGATGAGTAAAATACAAGAAACAACTAAAAGCTTGCTTAGAAAAGGCTTTATTTGAAGAACATTTTAATTCTTTGGGAATTCGGCAGATCTGTTCAATGTTGTGCTGAAAAAATCTGTCAATGTCATCTGTAAAGGCTGCTAGAAGCCAGTTTAAGATGGAACAAAAGAGATGCAGAAGGACATCAAAAGATGCAGAAAACGCAGAGCAGCCCTCACCTCAGACTCAGTGCCTGCCCAGTGTCACTGCCTGTGCTGGCAGCAGAGGCAGAGGAATGGTGGAGGAGGAGAGGGAGGCTTGCACAACTATTGCTTGCTCTCATCTTCCCAAAGGATCAATTTTCAGACCATTACCTACTTTCCCACACATGCAGACACACATACATCACTGGTCCAGAGAGGATTTATAAGTTACCATCTGAGGAATCACTATCAAAACACAGACACCATTTGCTTTAGGTTTGTTTGTGGTTCTCCAGTAATGGAGAAACAGCCCTGGCCCAGTTGTCCTACCGGCGACAATGTATAGTGCTCTCAGCTTATTTTTCTCTAAGGCACAGCTGTGTCTTTGGGCTCCTTTAAATCTGTCTTCAGTTTAGACACGGAGCAGAGTCTTTCTTCATTCCTGAGCCAGCCCCGACAGACACAGCTATCTAGCAAGCCAGACTAGCCTTCTCCAGCACAATCGCAGGAAGTTATTCCAAGCCTCAGAGAAATCCCATTTCTGTCTCTGGAAGAGTAAAAGGTCAAAAAACATGAGGCTGTACCTCTGCCAGCAACACCAGCCGCAGCCACAGCCCACGGCGGGGCTGAGCAGAGGGGACGCGAGCCCAGCGCTGCCCCCACCACAGCTCTGCGCTCCTGCAAGGACCAGTGGCTTCTGCCCTATGCCTCCAGGAGGTGCGTGGGGCTCCGAAAGGGCTTCACAGGCTGTGTCATTTCACAGGCAGCCCCAGGAGAGGGAAGAAAGAATACATAAGGACCAGGTTACCAAAGCAGACTTTCCCTGAGAGTCAGCGGAGCCCTCTGGTCCCGCCTACCATATTACTCTTGGCATCCAGCCACATCCCTATCTTCTCCCAGCAGTAGGCAGCTTAATTAGCACAAGTCCTGAATAGCTCTTGCCCTCTGCTTGCAGTGCACTAGTGAAACAGGAGGTTTCTAGTGCTCTCTGCAATTTTTTAGCAGCAGCTAGAGATGCCAGCTCTCTCAGCTTCCCTGGCTAGTCATGCCTGTCACACCATGCTTTGGACACTGTGCCGTTGCACTGACGGCTCCTGCAGTGGAAGCAGGGATGTGAGACATTGTCTATTATCATTCCTCACTGTTCTCATAGGATTGCAGTAACGGCCTCTTCCCTCCTGTTGCGTTGCTGGCTTTTTTGCGTGGCTTTAGCAAAGGAGATACCTCAACAATGCATACAATGGCCTGCCCACAGCCTGATGACTCAGAATGTGATAGGGCTACTCCACCCCTAATAAAAACTGGGTCTAATTTTGTGAAGCCCTTGCTGGAGGAGCTATGCCCTCCTCATGCTGGGGCCAGGGGTCTGCTATCAGCCTTCTGCAGCTTGTGCTGTGTGTGTGCTGCTGGGAATGAACCTGCTCCTCTGTGACGTTCTCCCCATAGAGCTGCAGCACCCAGTCCTTTCTCTACATGGTCCCTACAGTTCTTTTTTAATTTGTCCGTCTTCCTTCATCTTTCCTGCTCCTCCCATCACTACCTGTAAGCACCAACAGGCCTGTTGATACCTACATGCTGTTGCTCCTAAAATAGCATCAGGCAGGAGCCTAAATGGCAGAGCCAGGGAGCAAAACATTGCTTGCCAAAATAGAAGTGGATTTGAGACCTGTTATAAAAAGAACAATCTGCATGGCTCCCAAGCACCACATTTCAACTGAAGGCAGCCACAGGGAAAGTCTGCTTTGTTTTTCTCTAATAGGCTGAGCACTGTAGCTTCAGTGCAGAGTCGAGGATGTTGCATATGATTTCTTTGTTGTGAATGTGTCTGTGTCCACACCCTCCCTAACATAAATGCTCTGAGCAGGCCTTTCCTAGCCAGTGTGAAGGTACTGACTGTCCAGGGTTTACACTCTTTGAAACAAGCTGAAAGCACATTGTTGGGCACATTAACCATTCTGTGTTAACCATTCTGTCCCTGGGCCATCACTGGTGAGAGAAGGAGGAGAATTCAACAGTGACTGGGAAGGGAGTGCAGTTCCTCAACACAGGAGAACCCTGTGGATCAACTCTGCTTGCACATTCAACTGGTCATGAAATGGTCATATCTGTGGAGAGTTTTGAATTTTTATGTATCTGCATTTTGGTTGGACAGATCTTAGTGTGTAGTGCTGTCTTGGCATTTCTGCTGCTAGCTTCTCTGTATTCATTAATCTTTCCTATAGGGTTAGAAGCAATAAAACCCACTTCAAAACTGAAAATTATTTCAAAATTCAACAGAGGAATTCCAGAGCAGCTGGAATTTCACTTCAATTCCTGTTTTGCATTCAAGTTGACAGCATTCAAGCAGTTCAAGTATTAGCATCAGCCACACTTACATTTGCTTCCTTCAGAAGCATATGCAAGCACTGCAGACTATGGAGATGACTGTACACTTCTGGCTTTGAAGAGTTATAGAATTTGGGCTAGCTGAGGTATGACTTTAAAGCTAACTGACAACTCTTCTCATCGGAGGAAAGCAGAACACACCTTGGTCATTTCCAAGGTCACGTGGGGGCCTTTCATCCCAACATAGCAGCATGGCCTCACCAGCTGGCTGGGATTGCATCATCCTGGACAGCCCTCACTGGAGCCTCACTAGGGCTAGAGCCAGATGTGATTCAGGTGCCCCATATATGCTTCAGGTCTTCCCCAGACATCAGGATGCAGGGGGAACAAGTGTACAGATATTTCCTTCAGGGCAGAAGGTGTGTAGGTGACCATGCACAAAGGTGGTGGCACTGATCTGCCATGACCAGCTGGGAGGGGCAGGGAGTGCACAGGTCACACTAAGATAAGGCAGGGGAATGGTCAGGAAAGGGAATGGCCAAGGAGCTTGTGCAGCTCTTCATATTCCCCATTGGCTTGCAGCCATGGCATAGGAGAGGGTGGCTGGTTGGAGGCATGACAGACCCTTACTGCCACATGTTCATGGGACCCAGCAGCCTGTATGTGAGGGATCCCTCTTCTTTAACTGCACACACCAGGAGGGCACAAGAAGGCACCTCTCCATGAAGCACATCCCTTCTGTCTCTGTTTTTCCCCAGTGCCCGTTCAAACAGCACCAGCAGCAGAGGCAGTGACACATCATCATACAGAAGCAGTCCAGTCTCGATGCCTTCTCCTCCTTCCTTGTCCTTTCTCTGGCTGCTTTCAGGGAGCCCAGGTGAGACAAGCCAGCCAGCAGCATGCACAGAGCAAATGATGCAGTCACAGTCTGCATCCACATCCTTACTGCTCCCTGGTGACCTCATTTTCTGGGTGTAGCTCAGAGTGTATAAACCACAAAAAAAAAAGGGGGGGGCGATAGGGAAGGGAGGAGAAGAGATAGAAAAGAAGTTGCAGAAAAGCAGAAATAAATGCTGTAGTTTTGAAAATGCCTGTGGAAAAACCCAGCTGGCTCATTGTCCTCACTTTTGTAACAGTAACATTGGTACTATTTCACCATCCCACAGGCACATACTCTTCTGATAGCTTTACTGTTTAAAAAAGATGTAGATCCAGATAGGCTGCACAATATCACTGCCTTCAGCCGTGTTTACCAGTTTACATTGCTAAGAATCTGGATTTTGATGTTTCATAGATTAGTGTGCTGGCAGGTTGAAAAATGATAGAAAGGGAGCTATTACCCTTCTCCCACATTGTTCATATTTAAGACATTGCTGAGCACATTAATTGCAAGTTGTACCCAGGACATCAAGCTGAACTTTCATTTCTTAAATCTGTCTTTACTCCCAAATTGTTCCACTATTTGTGGAGTTTGGCAGCTAGTTTTACTCCTGCTGTACTCACAAAAAAATCTGCATTAAAAATCCCTGTCAACTGGCTGAACATAACCCCAAAGAAAAGGAACCTGCTCAGGAAAGCTGGCCAGTCCTCTTGCAAGTGGCATCTCCATCATCTTGCAGCAATGAACCCTTCTGGGAAATCCATGGGATTCTGCAGAAATTAGCACTTTTATTTTTCACTCTTTCTCTCCTTTCTGTTTGGGGAGGCCCTGTTGCTCTCCCTGGCATCAGCAGCCCTCCCAGGATTTCACATGTGGGACCTGGCCTTTTATAGCACAGGGAGGACCACAGCCAGCTGGTGAGGAGTAGCCCTGCTCCTGCCCTTCCCTTTCCCCATGGCCAGAGTGGGGAAGCTCAGGTGCTTACACAGGGTAAAGCGAGCAGTGGGGAGGCAGAGATGGATACCCAGCCAGACAGGGAAATCCTTGCATCACACCTCATCCTTTTAATGCCACAATTAATTTGGGCCTTCTACACCACAGAAACAGCAGGACACTACCCAGTACTGGGTTAGGCAGATTCCTGAGTATCACCAATCTGCTGCCCACAGGCCAGCAGTAGGAGGCTAATTTGGGGCATCCTGAAGTTACTGCCTGCATGTGCACTGTGTGGTCTAAAATCCTCAATGTCCAGGCAAAGCTGGGTTTGACAGGTCTGGGACATTTTCTATGAAATAATTCATGGTCCATAGCTGTTTTAATGGTGCTGTGATCAGAGTGCAGGCCTGTAAATATGCTGGGGTACCAGAATTCGGAGTGTTAAAATGTGCAGCATGCCAGAAGTAATTGTTTTCCTTCTGCAGCCCATTATATTCAGATGTTGAGGAAATGATTTAATATTTCTGAACATGTTGTGATTTCACCATTTGGTTCAGCAAGGGAAGTTTGAGAAGTCATGGAAATGGAGATAAACTTTACATATGCTCTTAGGACCTTATTTGCCATGCTGAGTTTTTTCAATAGCAGTGTTATACAGCATATGGCAGCCCTGGCCACTTTCATATCTCCACATACAGGCAAAAGTTTCAGCAGTAGCAGGGGGCTGAAAAAGCTTAACCTATAGGTGATTTGCAATGGGAAGGACTAGTCTCAGGAGGCAAGAAGAGAAAGGGCTGATGATGAGGATGCTTCCTCATGAGAGGAAAAAGAGATGAAGACACTGATCTCCTGTCTGGTGACCAGTAAGAGGACCAAAGGACAACATGAAACTGTGTCAGGGTAGATTTTGGTTGGATATCAGGAAAAACTTCTTCACCTAGAGGGTGGCTGGGCACTGTAACAGGCTCCCTAGGGAAGTAGTCACAGCACTAAGCCTGACAGAGTTCAGGAAATGTTTGGACAATGCTCTCAGGCACAGGGTGTAACTTTTGAGGATGGTGCTTTGCAGGGCCAGGAGCTGGACTCGATGATCCGTACAGGGCGTTCTGTGATTCTGTGAGCAGCACAGCTCAGGTCCCAGGTGCAGTCCCAAGTCCATGCCAGAAGCCACAGATTCGTGCCCTGCTGCTCATTCCCAATTCCACTGGAGCATTATGCTCCATGGGCCGGTGTGGAGTAGGCAGAGCACTGAGGAAAAAAAGTGCAGGTCTGCAGAATTTCACAGGCAGCATTGCCTTCCCAGAGCGGAGCAGAGGAATGTGCAGTTATCTCCTAAGCATGGGAAGTTTACACAAGCAATGTTTGGATACTTCAGCTGACTTTAACCAGCTGACTTCTTGAAACACACTTAAAATGTAAAGGAAAGTGGAGCTCACAGGGTGCTGTTTCTTCAAACTCATCATCCTGAAACCCTCTTTCCTTGGATGACACACAGGGCTCAAAAGCAACAGAAAAAGAAAGTTCTGACAACTCAGAGAGAATTCTTAACCAATAAAAAGAAAAAAGAAAACCTGGAATGAGGAGCATTGTTTATATATTTCCTAACTTTTATGTATTTTAAGATAAAAAATGAGAGGCCGTGGATGCTGCATATTATGAGCCATGTGAGTGATTACCACTTCTACACAAACGAAGGAGAACAAAAAAATAAGTCTAAAAGTATTTTAAAACTAGCTCTGCCTCCTGTCAAGTGTAAAACAGATACTAATTTAAGACAGCTTTTGAAGAAGTAAACCCAGGTCTGGAGATGTAACACTGCCTAGAAAATAATAAAAGGTTAAGCATCATAATTTAGTTGATGAGAAGACACGTGAAAACTGCATAACTGCAATCAAAATAGCATTATAAATTCCATAGTGTAGCTGGTTTTCTAGTAATGTACTTTGAAATTAACAAATGGGTGTAAAACCAGCTATTGAGCATTTTCAGCCACCTTCAGTGTTGTTGAGGTTCAACTCAACCCACTTTAAAGGAAGCATGGACCACCTAAATATACCCCCTTTAAAAAACATCAGTACTTGCATATATGCAATGTAAGGACTTCATCCAGCACATTCCACCGTCTGTTTTGGTTTGTGCCTTGCCCACACACTTGGTGTGCTCTTAAATACAATTATAATATTTACTAAATAGGTCTGACAAATAACTCTTAGTTTATAATCTGGTTTGTTTTCTGTAAATATTCACCAAGGGAATCTGGGCAGTGATGACTGGCTATGGCTGAGCATCTGAATCACATAGCACTGCTTCCAGTTGGAGGCTGCAGAGACCTGATTACTCAAACTGCATTTCTGGGACAAATACAGACATTTCCAAACTTCACTTTATTTCACCATAATTGGTTTGTTTTCTGGTTGCATTCCAATAGCTCTCCCAGTGCACCAGACGCTCTCTGCTCCTGCAGGAGCCCTGGCAGCCCACCATGGTACCCGGCTTGCCAGTCTGCCCATGTTGCTGTAAGAGCTGGGTGCTTGTGCTGCACAGTGCCTGCCCTGTCAATGTATGGCCAGGGTAAGACCTATGGGGGCAGCATGCCTTCCCCCTAACAGGGGCTTTTACCATGCCTGAAGTCACCAGTAGGTATTTGTTCTTTGACTGGAAAAAAATCAGTTGAGGGCAGCCTGTGTGCAACCCACAAAACCCAGGTTAGACCCATGAAAGGAGAGGTAATCTTCTGATGTGTTTGGTATAAATGCTCCTCTTAAGTCCAGAGGCAGATTTCATTTATTTGGATAATTTCTTCATATCATGTTTCCATTTTTGGGAATCTCTGAATTTCTCAAAGCTTCCTGTCAAGAGGAGGACCTGGCCCCCTCAGAGCAAATATGAGCTTTGCCATTTACATCAGTGGAGTTTAAATGTCACTGCAAAGGCCAGTTGGTTCCCACAGGACTGATTTCAAGCCAATACATAGATCCCAGAGGAGATGTCTGAGTCTGTGCACCTTGGAGCATGCAATTAATTCAGTGCCCCCCCTCCACATGCCTAAAACAAGAGCATATCTGGATACTATATAGCTGCTGTTGTGAGATTGGACCAATTCCTATTTTTCTTTCTTTGTCCATATGTGCAGAAAGGTTGGTACTTATTTTCAACAAGTGGCTTGTTCTCTATGGCAAGTCCTCCCACACATGTGCACCTCCTCCCTGTTTTTCTGCCTGCCTCCCGCACACTTCCTTTCTCCAGGCAATTTTAGGAGTGAAATGAAGTGCAAAGGTCAAAGTCTTTGCAGCTTGTAGCCGTGAAGCCAATAAGCATGTAAAAAAGAACAGCCCAGATTTGGCCCAAAGGGGATGTGGAAGATACAGCTCTTTACTCCATGTGCACCCAGATCAGCTGAGCAGGACACTGAACATGGGGGCATTTCTTGAACCTCCTTGCTATGATCAGGCAAAAGTGCTACAGCCTAAACATTTGCAGCTTTTATTCTGCTCCTGCTGGCTACTCTTCTTTTCTTTATTAGGTCTGACAGTGTGTTGTTGAACACTTTTCTTAAAAAAAAGGTGGTGGTGTGGTCCCCTACTAAAAGAGTCACTTTGCCTAATTTCCTGTTTATGCTGGAGCTGCAGCATCATGTGAGCACAGACAGTTGTAGATAGGCTGGTGACTGTTGCTGACCTCACACCACATGTTCAGTTAACTAGGTGAAACAGCAAAATTTGCACTGTTTGTGTAAAGAATACTGAGAAAGCTGCGAGTTCCAAGTAAAAGAGAGGGAGGACTCCTGATAGCCTGAGGCAGGACACAATCTCCAGGCAGTTTTTTCTAGTCTTTAACTGCTTTGCACATCTGTATTCACATTGTGCTTGCAAGTAACAAGAAAGGGGATTAGCCCCTACTCCTTTCCTTAGCAAAGCAGGTTTGGAGTCCTTCTAAAAGCTACCAACAAATTTTCAGTCTTCAAACTTCAAACTTTCAAACTTCAGTCCCTTTGGTATATACATTTTCCTATACTTGTTTCCAAAAATGACTGAAGACTCCTGTAACTTAGCTAGATTCAGTTATTCAGCAGATGCTTATATCCAGAATTTGTATTTCAGAACTGTTGTTTCTTAAACAACCTGGGAGCAACCTATTTTTCATAAAGATCTCAAAGATCCATGCAGAATCTTCCAAAAATCATTTAATACTGTACAAGGCCTTTTGATTAAAGACATTCTAAGAAATCAAAATTTACCTCTGTTCATGATTATGTTTTATTACTAAAGTTAGTATTAAAGAATTTATTACGAACAAGTCAGAGGAATCTTAAGAGTTTCCAGACCGTTTTACACTAGTACTTTTTAGGTAAAAGTAGGAATTTCTATCAGACAACTTAAAGCTTCAGCAGCATTTTTCCACTTAGAGAAAACAAGGTTAATGGTTAAATCCAGGAAGACCTGTGTCAGTGTATTGAGTTTCTCTTTTCTCTCTGTTTTCAACTTGTTTCTGTAAAAAGCCCAATCCTGCATCCTGAGAAATACAAATTTTGGTTTTTAACTGACCAGCAGTTCTCTGCCCATCAACGTCTGCCACCTTATGCAGCTAAAAAAGGGTTTCAGATGCAAAAGGGTCACTGCAGATTGGCTGAAGCCAAACACACAGATGGGAGTGCATCCCTGTGGGTATGCGGAGAAGCAGCCCGATTATCAAGAACACATAACTTCAGAGGCAGGTGTATCCTGTGACAGATGAACAAATCACAACATATGGAGGCTGTAACCACGATGTACCAGTTGTCAAGTGCTTTAGGATTCAAAGGTGAAAAAAAGCACTCCAGAAACTTAAACTACATTCAGGATGCTAACAATGTCATTTTAAATGCTACATATAAACATACTGTGAGGGAATATGGAACTAAAACTCTTGGCTAGCAGGTGAGGCTGTAAACATTCTCATGTAAGGAGTCCTGCCTTTCACTGTCAGGGAACTTAAATGCTTGCAAAATTGTAGCAGCAGTCAGAAGGTATCGCTTGAGGGGCACCTTAAAGGAATTACTGTTTCACAGTGCCTGCACTTGTGAAGGAAAATTGTCCTGGAGGAGCGGAGGGCTCTGGGTGGGAGGAGGTCCTTGAATGGCCATAATCACTGCAGTGCTGTCTTCTGCTGGGAACTCTGCTCTGAGCTGTGACCTATTTTACATCCCCACTAAAAGTGAAAAAGGAAGGCAAAATGAAACAGAAAGGTATAAGAAAGCTCATGATGCGAGTCAAGTCCAACCCCGATGCCCCAATACTTTGGTACTCCCTGCCTGGCATCATAGGCTGCAGCATGCAAGGATACAGGTGAGACAGGGTCCACCTGCCTGCCCAGGCAAGGTCAGCTGGCCAAAATCAGCTTCCCTCCACCCAGGGCTTTTGTTCACCCATTGCAGCATCCTCTTGATGAGAGCTGGCAGTGCACTAGAAGTGCTGGCAGCCCAGATGGAAAGTGGCCATCCTGGGGCCAAGGCTGTTCCCAGACCGGTGCAGCTATCACAACACAGCTGGCTTTCTTTTCCTTAGCCTGATTTTACATCAGTTCTCTGGATCACTTTGGGATCTGCTTTACATTGATGCTAAGTCACAAAAATTCCACTTGTTTTCTGAAAGCGAGTGACATCATCTTTACCATCTTATTAGTCCCAATGAACCACAGCCAAGTGCAGTTGAGGAGTTTCTTCATTGTTTTTAATACCAGCTGTGTCCTTTCCTGGTGCCCCACAGGTGTTGCCAGGTTTGTCGGCCCTGGTCCCTTGATGATCCTGACAAATTCCTCTTGGCCACAAGCCTCTTCCTGGGAGGTGCAGCCCTTGGGGAACAGCTGGGCTTCTGCCCTGGGGTGGCAGCACTAATTTCATATTTATTGATCCTTATACTTCCTGTAAATGAGCTCAAAGTGGCCTGCACATATTTGCAGAGAAAGCAAGCATATTTTGCAAGGGAAGCTCCAAGCTTTCAACACCACTGCTGTCAAAATAGGAGGAAGAATAGAGGTGCAATGCTCTTCGCTGGCAGTGGAGAGGGCAGGTCATTGACTCCATGCCTGTTGCAGGATATCACTGTTAAAGAAATACACTGAAAATGGATTGCCACCCTGCCACCACTTCTCGGGTATTTCGCTGTTATGTGTTTCACAGGCAAGGCTTTATCAGCCCAGAGCCATCTCTGTAGCCTCAGGACAGTGGTGAGCAGTGAGGTCTGGCAGGTGTTGGGGTGACAGGTCCTGCCTGCCCTACAGACCTCAGGACAATACCCTGTGAAGCCATTTGACGTATTGCAGCCCCCTGGCTGAGGAGGAGCTGTGGTGGTTTTCTGCTGTGGCAGTGTTTGTTGTAGCTCTGTGGCAGCATTTGTTATAGCTGGGATCAGTCAGTGAGCTTTTCCCCAGAGCAAGATCTTGTGGGATAACATACTCCATCAGCATCTTCCCCGGCAAACTCCAGGGACCCATCTGGGCAGCATGACCACAGCATCTACATTTCTTCTCTGTGAGAGAGCCCCTTGATACCCACCAACAGAAGCCATGGAGAAAGTGAGTAGGGCACAGCACTGCTGCTCCCCTTCAGCCCACAGAGTCCTGTGAGCAATTCCTACCTGTTTGAGGAGCAAAGGGATGCTGTACCACCTTGCCAGTGTCCTCAGGGAAAATCTCTCATCAAAATGACTGTGAGGAGCACAGTTTTTTATTGCTCTTATTTTAAAGGACAGGGCACATGAGTAAAATTACATTTCTTCATCCAAATGGCTGGCTCCTTTCTCCCTCCGCAAAATGAAGTGAATTCATTATTGATTTTACCGTCAGAACTTGTTTTCTTATTTTATGCAAGTATTTTAAGAACTACAATTCTCAAGTTTTTGGGTCTCTATATCTCAGACCCTCCATGCCCGATCAAATCCACTAGAGTAATAAAGAATCTTCATGTTTGTTAAATATCAGTGACTCACTCAAATGAAGATGTTTGTTTATGTAAAGCACCATAAATATTATGGATTAGGATGTCCAGCAGGCAATGGGAATGTGTGTAGCAGGCACTGACTGGGGGATTTTTTTCTAATTTTTTAAAATGTGTGTCATCTTTTCTTCACAAACCACAGATGTTTTCATGTAAAGAAACAGAAATAAAGGATACCTCTCTGCTTCTACAAGATGTCCTCTAAGGTACTTTATGACTAAGCTCTCATTGCACTTAAAGTGCAGGAAATTTTCTGACTGGCCAGAAAATGGTCACTTTTAATTAATTAACATACCTGTATCACCTTGAAAGGAAGCAGGTATTTCCCCTTGCACTATGCACCCATCACGTCTCTTCTGAGGGCTCATGCTGACTTTCTTGAAACAAGGTTCGTTTAGAGTCATTCTGAAACTACAACGGTCAGAATGCAGCAGATGGAAATCCATTGTTAGGCTATAGTCTGTCCCGAACTCGTTGTGTGAGAGCCCTTTGCACAGGATGAGCCAGACCATTTGTGCCAGTCTGTGTGGAAAGTTGTTTTGTATGGAAACATTGGTTAACTCAGAGCTTTTTCCTACCAGAGCTGAGCCCTAGCCTTGAGAAAGCAGAGGTGCAGTGGGCATGAACAGGCAGGGAAAGGGAGACTGAATACCTTTGCACCCAAGCAAAGGGAGAAAAATTACTGCAAAAAATCTTATTCTATTGTTAGATTAAATAGAAGTACTTGCCTGTGGAGGCAGAGGAAGGGCCTAAGGGAGGAATATCCTTCTCTGAAATTGAGTATTTATTGATTTTTCTTTCCCAGTCATAAACCATGAGTTTCAGCCTCTCACTGCTGAAGACATTTGTGAGAGCTGAATGGAAAATAAGGGAGACAAAATCCAAGAGAAGCATTAAACCAGTAAGTGATGGGCAGTGGTCTCATCTGCTCCCAGAGTGCTCCACAGGGACAAACTGGAAGGGACAAGCATGCAGCCTCATAAGGGAGAGATTAATTATGCAGAGCTGATAGGTGCTGCAGACCAACAGCCACAACTGAAACAGCAAAACCATAACTTCAATTGGGGGACAGGCTGGTTTAAAACCACTTTTTCATCTGATTTCTGTGAGTAAATCAAGTGTTATAACTGAGCATTGCTGCCAAGGTGTTAGTCCTTCTGCTAGGGTCTCACAGTCTGAGGAGCATGTGCTGCATGGTACTGGCCCTTTGCTCTGGAAAGAATGGCACAGAGCTCCCAACAACGTCCTCTTTGAACACGAGAACATTGTTTGCTGGGAGCTGGCCATGACTCCTTGCCAGTGACCAGATTCCTCTTGCAAGGACTGAGGCACAGCACCTCGTGCTCTGTGCAGGCAGGGAACCTCTGTGAATATACATGGTCTTAGTGGGCTTAGAATCAGCTACTTAAAAACCTGACTACATATGAATTTTAACTTCCTTTTTTGGGCTTTTTGTAGGAAATACTATGAAGTTCTGCTTAATTTCTTTTTTCCACAGGAATATGTTTAAAAACTGTTCTTTAAAAAAGACAAGCTGTGAAAAATTGTCTCAAGTGCTGGCACTCCCATGGGACTATCGTCCTGCAGCTCTGCTAGTTCTCTTGCCCCAAGGGTGGTGACTTAAATTGAGGACCCACAGTGAATGGCAGCAGGAGCGCCGTGCACTGAAGCTCCCAGCCCTCACCAGCTGTGGGAGAGAAGCCAAGCCAAATCCCTCTCTGGTGGGATTTGCAGCTTTCCCCTCTCCAAGGGATTTTGTGGGATGAGAACAATTCCAAATAGTCAAGCCTTTTGCAGTCATCCCTATCAGTGAGCTCTCAAACTCTTCTTTGAATGCCAGAGCCCCTGCAGCAGGCCTGGGGACCAGCACATGTCCTGTGTCATAAGCACAGCTGCAAAGCCACCAGGCAGGCAACAAACCAGCACACAGCCACCCTTCTTTCTGCTTTGCCCTGCCATCTCCTTTGCTGAATTCTGTAAAATGAAGATTATCCTCATGGGGGAGTTGTAACCATTAATATAGCTGGTAAAGAATTTCACTTTTGTTGGTTTGTTGGTTGCTCTGCGTTTTGTTGTTAAAATCAGAAAAAAATCAAAACCCACAGGGCAAATTACATTTCAGGCCAATTTACCTCACTGAGCTTGCATGTCCTCTAATAAATTATTTAGACCTCAAATGCTGGATATATTGTACAAACAAGTAAGAACATGGTCCTCAGGCAGAAGGTAAGTGATTAAGGTCCTTGACTAAACCTTTTCAGCTTTCATTCTGCCTTGTTCACTAGCCAGCTGTTTTTCAGCTCAGAATACATTTGCTCGAGGCTTGTTTTGTCTGACAGTGCTGAGGTAGATCAAATGCTTACATGTAAGAGCAGCCCTCTAAATCTCACACCACACACTCAACTGAAGCAGAGAAGTCAGATTGTGGAAAGAGCAACCTCTTTCTTAGAAACCCTACTGAAATGGAAACAGAGCTGTTCCTCTTTCTTTCAGATGTGACTCTGGAATTCCCAAAGTCAAAAATTCAGGAGCAAGACAAAAACACTGATAGCTTGTGTTACACAAGCTGGCAGCCAACCAATGCTGCTGCAAATTCATTCTTTCTTTTGGCATCAAACTGTTTCACTTACAAGGGGCAGATGAAAGTTCTAGATTGATGTTGGCTCTAGTCTGATGGTAGTTGTGTTTCTCTGATGCAGCCTTCACTCAAGTGCCCACAAAGCTTTGGAGGACATGTAAACTTCTAATCATCCTATCATTCCTTCATCAAGAAAATAATAATTTCAGGAGGCCCCAAAATATATGTAATAGTTCGGATGTAATAGCCTGGATGCATAGAACCTTTTCATAGTGTGATTGAGGAGCCTAAGCTGAATGCCAGGAATCAGTACCTATCGAAGTATATACTTCATTTCAGCCATGGGAGTGCAGTCTTTCACCCTTTAAGTGATCCGTGTTCTCTTGTAAATTTGGCAGCATGTGCAGCTCTAGACTAAATACTGGCAGATATTATTGGCTCTGACCAGTTGAAATAAATCTCTCCTCACCGCGGCCAGCCAGTCTGGCCTGCTGTCTCCCTGAGTGTCCCTGCTGGCCTCAAGCTGCTGCAGGGGCTCACAAGGACTCTCTTAGCCTGGTACCACCACCCTCAGCAGACACAGGAACAGTCCTGTAACAGGGAAAGGAGGAGGCAGTCTTGTGACTGGTAAATGGTAAAAAGGAAACTACTGAGGATGTACAGCAGTGTACAACCCACCATGCTCTGCTGTGGGGCTGGGGTGAGCACTGAAGAGAGGCACAAGTCCTTGTCCTATGCATGGGGCTATGAGGGGCCAAGCATCCTCGGCACCAGGGTGTATGAGCTGCTGAGGTCCTAAGAGATAAAAGCTGCTGCTGATAACTCATCTGGCCAGGGCTTGTCACTGCTGGGTTTCCAGTGACCCCAGTGTGCTGCATCCCCTTACCCTGGAAAAAGGAGGTATACAGCAGATTGCAGGCAAATGCCAGGAAAATGAGGAGAGGATGTCTGACTCAGAGATAAGAGACTCCTGCTGAAAGGTGTGCCAGAACGAAAACCCCTGCTTTGCCTATGCCACAGAACAAGGCAAGTCCTGTGTATTGGCAATGGCAAACCTGCGCCAGTCCACTTGCAGGTATGCTGCAAGTAGCTCAAAAACCCTGTGCATTGTCACTCAGCATTGTAGGATAAGAAAAAGGGTTTTGGAGCCAACATTTTGTGGGTAAAGGCATATATAGGGGAAAGTTTCAGAGTGGAAATTAATCTGGGAGACAGTGATGGAACTGGATATGTCAAATGTAAGAAAATGTGCAAAAGATGGTCCTTCAACCCCACCCATGCAGGGAACTGTTTCATGTCAGCATCTGGTGCCACATTTTCCTTAGAAAGTGGAGGACAGAAAAAGGAGCCCAGAGAGCTGAAGTGTGTGCAGATGCAGTTTGATGGTACAATGAAGCTGATGTTAAGAACAAGCACCCAGGGAAGAGGTGGTCCCATCTCCTCTCACCCTACTACACCCTCCCTGGTGCTGGCCTGCCAGTATCCAGCCAAGACTGGGTGCTGGGGCAGTGTGCTGGCTCCCATTGACTCCCAGTGTTCAATGAGGTGGTGTCTGCTGGTTTTGCTCCCTCAGATGACTCTTTGGTGTCAGGCATAGAATATCCCTGCACAAGGCAGCAGGTGAGCTCACCAGGCGGTTCCAACAGACTCCCTGTTGTCCATGCCACTGCCACTCTGCCATGGCACCTGATTTCAAGAGGGCTTGAGAACGTAAATGTCTATGAAGATCTGAGTATGCAAATGTTGATTCACCTGCACTGCTGGCTCAGGCTGCCATCCCTCAGTACCTCTCCCTCCCCTGTACTCCAGACTCAGCAATTGGCAGCAAGGGCAAGTATTTACTTTGGTCCCTGCAGCTCCATGAGGCTGAGAGCACATTGATATTTGGGGCACTCCACAGTGGCAGCCAAGGCTGTTGACTTGTTTGAGCTTGTGATACCACTAAAGGGCAGTTCCTCTGTCTCACTCCACCCCCTCCCCTTTTCAGCATGTTTCTACAGTCTCTGTGTAACCCCCACAAGAAAAATCTACTTGTTTTTCAGGTAGCCAGGGGCTGTCTGGCTGTGTGGGCCTCACCACGGGCCTGGAGAAGCTGCTGAGGGCACCACCCTTCCCAGGGGCAGTGCCGATTTGGGCAGCTATCTGGCATTGTTTCCCCTCAGCCTTGTTCTCATGGCTGCTCAGCTATGATAGCCAGTATTTTCTCTCAAAGACTCAGCCCTGCTCTCCTCTCCCATCATGAGCTGCTCTGACTGGGCACCTCTCCATCTCCATCTTGCAGCGCCAGCCCGATGATAAACCTGGTCAAATTCTGTATCCACAGGGAAACATGTTAGTAGGCTGCTTCTCAGAGACAGACCCAAACCAACAGAGCCACAGCCCCTCACAACACACAACCAGCCTTTGCTCCTAAATGTACACACTATGGGCTTTTCCACAAAGCACAGCAGCAGTCTTCCCTTTTCTCTCACCAGCTGCCCGGGTTGTGCTAAACACAACCTACACACTCCTTTAGAATCATGAAAATCAAGTTGATTGAATATGAAATCAGGTACTGACTGAGCTGTCCTGCCTCAGGATATCGTAGCCACCAGCAGGTAGCCCTGAGCTTCCACTTTTCCCCAGCTGACAGCTAGGGTGCCAGAAAGAGAGTTGCTCCTCCATCCCCTCGCTCCACAGCTTGCTCAGATGCAAGTGATTTCTATTTGATTTCCATCAGCAAGAGCCAGGTGTATTTAAGCTGCAGGAGAGGAAAGGACAGGACTGGACCGGACTGGACTGGACCTGATCTGCTGGCCTGTGTTCCACTGTTGTATCTGGCATGTCTGAAAAGTTCCTTTGCCTTTAAATTTTTTTTTGTTTCTGTTTCCTGTGTATGTTTCTCCTTTTCTCTGGCTTCCACAAAATTATGCTTGTTTAAGATGTGTCAGTAATCTGTTATAGCTAGCTATTTTCAACAGAGAATAAATCTAATAGGTCAAGTGGGGGCAAGACTTAGTATTCTTTGTGTAGTATTCTTACTTAGTATTAGACTTGATATTCTTTGCACCTCATCTCTGCTTCCTGTTTATTCCTGATGTAATACCCTAGTCTGTAAGCCCCTCCTGTAAACAGGCTTGCTCAGCCTTGCAAGAGCATTTTCCATGACATTTCATTCTCTGTATTTGAAGAATCATTTGCTTTCAAAATTGAGGTACTGCCAGGCTGCACAGACTTACTTCTTAGATAAATTTTTGGGTGAATATTGACAGACTGTGAAAAGCTGGCTGTACTGCAAAAAAAACCCCAAAAAATTTATTTGGAGTACAAAAATAAATGCTTTTTCCTGACATAATGATTGTTGTTTTTTTTTATTTTTTTTTATTGCTCATTTTAACTATCACCATGCCTATGGGAAGTCAGCATGGGTAAAATATGTAGTACCTAGATTATCTTAAACTGTGCCAGTAAGGACTCTTACATCTTATTGAAAGCAGTCTGCATTCAGTTATCTTGTCTTAAAACTGAATGGTTGCCTGTCTTTAAACTGACAGATCCACTCTTTGCAAAATAAGTGTGTTTTTTTAAATTCAAACACAAGCTACAACCCAAATTCACATCATTGTGAAAAAGTCCTTTTGCAAAGAGTTCTTGGGTAAAATTCAGGTAGGGAGGTTGTAGTAATGGTTTTTCACATATTTCTTTTAGTGAATTTTTAACTCAAATGAAGGTAGGTAAAGCAGCCAGTGCCTGTGCAGGTGTTGGAGGTCTCTGGGCAGTATGTGAGTGTGACGCTACCACACAGAGAGACTCACACCTGACTCCAAGGAAATTGAGCAGGAAAGAACTTCTTTATTTACAGTACATGTCTATTTATAGAAATCTAACAATGAGCATGGACTGGACAGTGATGGTAAGACCTATTGACTCCACTGATTCCATCACAAGTCAATCAGTGCTCTCTTCCTCCAAAGAGGAATGCAAAACAATTATTGTTTAGAAGAGAGTGTGAGAAAGAGTACAAAGAATCTGTCAACATCAGAAGGCCAGAACACAGGTACAACATGTGAGCACCTGCACCTTTCCCAGGTTTCCATTGGAGCTGAGGCAGCTGCAGCCTTAGCTTGGCTGCTTCCTGGCCTGGCTGGTTTGGGCACAATGTATCCAACAGTTTTGGCAAGGGTGAAGGTCCTAATGTCTTATTTTGGCATTTCTCTGTGGGACAGAGATAAGGCTTGATTTCTTCTGGCCCTCAGAGTAGGTGCTAGTGACAAATATAGCCAACATAGAAGTGCTTATGCTGTTGATGAACAAAAACAGCTGCTGAAAATAAAAAAAAAGGGAAAGTATATTATTCTGCACCCAGAAACAGGGATGTGGCTTTATAGAGTGATGCTGCATCTGATGCTGCCAGGACTTCATTTAAGGCTCTATGGGGCCTGTACCTTCAGTCACGAGGGTCAGAAAACATCAGTGCTTGCCAGGTTTGCTTTAGGTTGACAGTGCCTGTGTAAATAATTGTCCTTTTGTAAGATGCTGAAGTTTTCTGTTTAATTTTTAGCGCTACAACTCCCTTAAGGTTTGTTCTAGGCTTTCAGAAGTAACTGGCTGCTCATTAACAGCCTTGTAATAGCGCTGAAAACCATAGGAGGGAAGCTGAACAGGGTATCTGGAGCCCTGGGCTTTGCTGGGCAAAAGGCAGTTGTTTCCAGGTATGTGCAGTTCTCGGTATTTTTGTTTTACTAAGGAAAATATGTTCTCTCTTCTATGGATGAGGTGGTGATGTATTGGATCATTTTGATTGCATCACGTTGGCAGGTTGAGGGGAAGGGAGAATGTTCATCTTGACCTCCCAGGGACAACCCTCTGCCTGTTTTCCAATCTCCAATGCAAGTTGATAGCAAGAGCATCAAATAAAAATCACAATTTGGCTAGCTTATCAAAATAACTATAAAACCTGAAAGAAAATAAGCATGGAGCACAAGTCCCATGAGGAGCAGCTAAAGGAACTTGGGTTGTTCAGCCTGGAGAGGCCTGAGGGAGGACCTTATTACTCTAGAACTACCTAAAAGGTTGTGGCCAGGTGGGGCTTGGGTTCTTCTCCCAGGTAATAAGCAACAGGACAGGAGGAAACAGCCTCAGATTGCTTTGGGGAGGTTTAGTTTGGACGTTAGGAAAAATTGCTTCACTGAAAGGGTGGCTAAGCATTGGAATAGGCTGCCCAGGGAATTGGTAGATTCACTATCCCTGGAATTCTTGAAAACACACACAGATGTGGTGTTTAGGGACATGGTTTAGTGATGGGTTGGCAGTGCTGGGTGGATGACTAGATTCAATGAGCTGAGGGGTGTTTTCAAACCCTGATGATTCTGTGTGTGAGCTGTTGCTGTGGTAGGTGTTTGGCACTAAAGGCTTTGTTTGTGCCCCTTGCAGGCTTGGCGGAAGCGCTGGTTCGTGCTGCGCAGGGGCCGCATGAGTGGGAACCCGGACGTGCTGGAATACTACAGGAACAACCACTCCAAAAAGCCCATCCGCATCATAGACCTCAATGAATGCGAAGTGCTGAAGCACTCAGGGCCCAACTTCATCAAGAAGGAATTTCAGAACAACTTTGTGTTCATTGTGAGAACCACCTACCGCACCTTCTACCTGGTAGCCAAGACTGAGGAGGAGATGCAGATCTGGGTGCACAATATCAGCCAGATTTGTAACTTTGGACATCTAGAAGATGGCACAGGTAGTATCATGCTCATCTTGGAGGCTGGGAGAATGCCTAGGGGTGATGGGAGGTGTGGACCTTGCTATCAGGCTGGGCTGGGCAGGTAGAAGAGGACTGTTGTTCCTACATCTCCATACAGCACTGAGATGGTGCTAAACCCTGATCTGAAAGTTCTCAGGGACCTCACTGCTGCTGGGGGGAAATGCTCATTGACTGCTTGGTCTCACTTTGATGAAGCAATTCCTGCTGGATCAAACAGCAGGTCCTTAAGAAAAGGTGCTGTTTATGTGAAAAGCTGACTATTATCTTCTGGGGCCATTTATTTCATTACATGTCCTCTATTTATTTAGTTAAATTTTATGTAAGACACCTGCCCCAGGAAAGCATCCTGCATAACTCCCATTTTCTCAGGCTTTGCTGGATGTGGAATGTGCACAGACTTGGGTGTATATGCATGTACATAAATCAATGACAGAAATAATAAGCTACCTTAGTCTGTTAATAAGAGAAAATAAAGTAAAGGCAGAGGATAGGAGTGTTAAAAGTGTGTGTATAGACTTAAGAGATGGTCCTGCCACTGAAGCATAAAGACAGCTCTTTTGCCAGGCCCTACACCTGTACATATTCCACAGAGTGAATTTCTTGAAAATCTGCCAAGAATTAACCACTCCAAGATGGATGTAGCTAGTAAGTAAAGTGGGGACCTGTACCATCATTAACTTACCTTTTAAATGAGACAATCAGGCCCAGATAACGATAATCTGTCTTTTCCTTGACAATTCCAAGGGGCAGATACAGCAGCAATTTGAGTTTCAGAGTGAGTCAGAATGAAGCCTTTCAATATGATAAAAGGCAGTGCAAGAGTAGAAAAGGGGGTCCAATGGAGTGACACAAGCCCTAGGGCAGTAATGTGTTTGGGAGTAGCATAGTGTGGCCAGGCAGTTTATCCATGGTCTTTGTGCTGCTGCATACAGAGTGCTGCTGGTCTCTGCAAGTGCTGCATGGCCACACCATTACCAAGCAATTTGATAGGAAACAAAAGGCTATGGGAAAGGTTTTATTTTAATCTATCACGGTTCCTGGCATTACTTAGCTGCCTTTTGAGTAGTGTCTTCTGAGGGGTGGCAAGAACACTGCAGTGGTCCTGTTACAAATGTGATGTCTGTTCTTTTCCCATTCACTTCAGAAACTACCATGAAAACTTGCTGACAGATTGTGTCAGTACAAGCTGCCCATGAATACAAATTTCAAAGTAGGGCTGGTAGGGATTGGAGTCTACTGCCCTTTGGAGCTTGGATGGAATTAGGGCTATTGAGTAACCACCTTCCTACTGTTCTGCCCTTGTTGGTGCTGAGTTGTTGCTCTTGGATTGTTATTTCTGGTGCAGAATTATTTTAAATATAGTTTTACAATTGCTCTGAAATTAAGGTAAACCATTCTATGCAAAAGAGGAAAGTAATTTTAATCTCTCAAATGTGTAGGCAGCCATCTTCTGGCACTGTGTGAGGATCTTCACAGGGGATGTGATCTGTGGCAGAGGAGCTAAGACAGTGGCTGTCCCAGACATGCATTTATACCAGGAAATGCCTTCTCTGTTTTGCTGGTGCAGGGCACTATTGCTTTCAAGACTTGCGCATGGACAATACTTAGAGTATTGCATGTTGGTGTTTCTCTTCCTGCACAATGCCTGTGTGGGTGCTGATGGATGAGAAATGACAGCTCTTGCAGCAGCAGTTGGGAAAGCTGACACTCCAGCTTTCCAAGGTGGATATTACCACCCAAGAAGTTCAGCAGTGCTGATCATTTGCCTTGGTTCAGTACCAAGTCTGGCACCTGAACTTGGAGCCCTCATCAAGGGTGGTGTGAGCTAAGCCTCCAGACATGCACTTACTGTGTCTCTAATGCCAAATAGCTCCTAAGAGCTTCCATTTATCCTGCAGCTCCTGCCAGTGAGCTCAGGTCTGAGGTGTATCTGGGTCAGGCTGCCAAGCACATCCAGATCCTCTGATTTAAACCTGCATAGCTCCAGAAGTTGCACATCACATTTCAAACAGTTGCTAATCGCTTCAGCTTTTTAGGATCTCCTAAATTCTCCAAGAGCCTGTACGTTTAAACAAATTACCCTTAAAAACTAACATTGGAAGAGAAAAGCCCTGTTAAATGCCACATGCTTTTTAAACTTGAATGCTACTGTTTAAAAAAAAACTAGTCCCTACTATGAATCATATCACTCTTAATCTGTGCATTGCTGAAAATTTGCTGTGACTGAGGCTAAAATACAATCTGCTGCTTTCTCTGCTTAGTGCCCAAAGTGTAGCCACAGGTTTGTGCAGTGACTTAGCTTAAAGTCCTGTGGATCCCAGTTAGTCCCTTCCAGCAGCAAAGAAGCTGGATGGACAGCCAGGTCCCCACACCAGAGGTGTTGGCAGCCAGATGTGGAATGAAGTTATGAAAGCCATGGCTCCTATGAGCACAGCTCTGTAGTCAACAAGAAAGGGGACAGCTGAGAGGCAGTGATGACATGGCAGCTCCAGGCAGATGTCAGGAAGCACCTGGGAGGGTGGCTGCCAGGAAGGACTTGCCAGCAGCGCTCATACACTGCTGCCACAAGAAAGTGCTGCTGGCTGTGCTGGAAATGACAGGGGAGCTGGCACCTTTGGGTACTCAGCTGGAGGAGAGAGGAACCAGTGCCTGGTTTTCCTACACTATCTAAGCAAAATCCTGCTTCCATCTTTGGTGAACTCTCCCAATAGAGCCATAGTTCCCCAGCCCCATGGGACCCACAGATGTCAGGGGATTGAGAGGATGCTTGGCCCAAGTGTCTGGGGCAGAGGAGGGGGTGAAATGAAGTGGCTGTGGGACATCAGGGACACAGTTTATCCCATGTGCAAGCTGAAGCCGTGACTAATTGACACAGTCCAATGTAACAGCTTTTCACTGGAGAAACTAGTGGGAAGGTTGTTTAACCAGTTTCGTTAGGAAGCCTTACTGTCCTTATTTCTACCTCCTTGCTATGTCAATGCACCCTCAGGGGTGGTTGATGTGAGAAGAACACCCCAATTCCACCATGTCCCTGCACTGCTGTTGCACCATAACAATTCTTGGGGAGGGGGCTGGGGTCTGTAGCAGAAGGGAAAAGCCGCCTGTCTCTCCAAGCAATGGCCCTTCATTGATGGGAGAAGTCACTGTGGAAGATGCTGTGCAGCCTCTGTGGTGACTTTCTCCATAACTGCAGGGCAGAAATGTTTCACGTTAGTACCCACCAAAGCAGTTATTTTGGCAGCTCAAGCCTCCAGCTGTCTCTCTGGCAAAGGGGATGGCAGGCACCAAACCTATTCTTTGCTTTCTCACTGTTGAAAGTAGCCATGCATAATTTATTCCACCCAGCTGCTGTTGTGGTAGTTTTAATGCACATGATTTTGTTACCAGCAGAGCTGGCAGGGACAGGAACAGTCTGTGAGGAGCTGGCTAGCTGGCTGCAGGTCCCTGAGCCCCTGAAGGTCAGAAAAGGGCTGGTCTGAACTGTCCCCATCCCTCCCTCCTGCTACAGCCGTTGCCATGTGGTCTGCAGCTCACAGCCTTTCCTGATGGGATAATCCATGGCTAAACCCTGTGAGTACCAGATGGAGTTCAGGCCTGTTCGTTCTCTGTGTTAATAACCCAAAATGTCATTAATTTCTTTCTTATACATTGTGGCAGTTTTAGTTGTTGGTTTGTTGGGAGATTTTTTTATGTAGTCAGATGGTGAAGCGAACATGCTTTTCTGAGATCCCTAGGGAGTTAGCCCAGTGTATATTTGATCATTGTCAACTTGCAAGACAGCTCTCAGAGTCCAAGATTTAAAAGCAGAGTTACTGTCTGAGCCAGCATGATGAACAAAAGTTATTTTTCAGATGGGAAGGCTGCAGCCCTCAGCTCTACTTTGCAAATATGATATCCTGTAAAAGCCATTCCTTCCAGATGATCACTGATAAAACCCTGCTGCTATATGCTGCTATAAGCACCTGCTCAAAATTAAAGCAAATCCTTTGCTTACATTTGAATTTAAGCATGTTCTTATATGCTTTGCTGGCCTGAGGCCAACCACGGCCAAGATCTCTGAAGCTAACTGGATGAAGCAGCAGGGAGTCAATACTGGTAGATGGGAAGGAAAGAGGCAGCTCCCTCACAGGTTGAAAGGGATGAGATGAAGGATAGTGCAGGGCAGGGGAAGATCAGCTGTTTTATTATTCTGCTGCTATCAGAAAGATGAGGGGTGAAGCCTGCAGTGCTGACATGGGATCCTGGATCACTAGAATCATAGACTATCCTCAGCTGGAAGGGACCTGCAAGGATCATCAAGCCAAACTCCTGGCCCTGTACAGGGTGCCCCAAGAATTGCACCATGTGCCTGAAAGGGTTTAGTTCGTGTTTAGTAATGTTGCTGTCTAACCACTCAGGTTTTGTCAGCCCTATTCATTCCTTCTGGTCTGCTTGTACATATACCTAGCACCTCCCAGGGTTGAGAAGTGACTACAACAACTTGAGAAGTGACTACGACAACCTGGTACAGTGCCAAGCCTTGTGGCTTAGACTGGACCTGCTGGAGGGTCTCAGGACCTCATCACACAGTGCAGGATCTGTGCCATAGGATGCATGCAGTTGGTCAGGGGCTGGTTCCCAGCATTTCCGTCAAGTTCTGGATATCAGCATTAGAGAAATCTGCCATTTTGCTGCACTTTGAAGGCATTTTAATTCTCAGTGTGGGTTTATCAGCAGTTGCTGGTTTCTTGTTTGTTTTTGCTGTGGGGTTTTTAATTTTAGAGAAGGGTTTGCAACTTTGACTCAGGCAGTGTCTGAGCCAGAGAGATGGGCATCCACTGCTAAGTCCTGCAGGTGTTAGGGACCCAGTGAGCACTGCCCCATCCCCACACCGCTCTGGTGAAGGAGCTGCCATGCAGCAACCTGAAACTTCATTAGAAAAATCATATTCCCTGACAGGACTTGTGCTCTTAGTGCCGCTGTTTGAGCTTGCTGCCATGAGTAGATGCTTTTGGAGAGCTGTTCTGTAAAGACATCCTTCCCACTCCACAGCTACCCATTGTGGGAGGTCTGGCTAGCACTTGATTTTTTTCAATTGAAATGCCCCAAAAGCTTTGTTTTGCTTGACTCTGTGTAGCTCAGCCATCACTCCTTCTTCCCTTCTGTCCAGCTCTCTAGCAGGGACAGAGGTTGGGAGAGGAATAGAACCAGACTTCTCTGCTGCCTGGCAGTGCTCAGGCCAGATGGATCTGAGTATCTCAGCCACATGCTGCTACTGAAGGGTGGCCATGTAGTGTGAGCAGGCAGCCAACTCTGGGGCAACCCCACTGCCTGCAGTCCAGACTCTCTGCTGTCCCACTGCCATCTCATTCTGGGTTGGGGACATTGATGTGCTATGCCCAGAGAAGGTGTCACTGATGTCAGGCTCCATGCCTTGTGGCCTCCAGAAAAGTAGTGTCACTTTTCTCAGCAGAGCCAAGAAGCCTCCAGCTGGGCAGTAGCAGCCACAGCACTGCTCTTGTGGTTTGGTGTCCAGCCGAGAGAAGCATAAAAAGCTTGCAGACAAATTCAGAGCTTGTCTGGCTACTCCACAAGCTGGAAAGCTGTTTTGTCTACTGAGATCTAGAAAGTGGCAAGAAATCAATTATTTTCCTTGTCACCATTAATTTGAAGTTTTGGAGATGAATAATTAATTATTTGCATTAGATACTAAAAAAATACTTGATAAAACAGGCTGTTGTGCTTTAGCTCTTTCTTCAGCAGAGTCTGTTCTTCATTGCTGGCTGCAGGAGGGATGCCTCGGCCCTGCAGAAGAGGGGGACCCCAGAGCAAGGGGTCTGTACTTCCTGTAGCCTGGAAGACTTTGAAAGCCTGGGCAGGGGGAGCAAAATCAGGCTCCCTTCTACCCAGAACCAGTGTTTGCCTTGACTCACTGCTGCTCTGGTGTAAAACATCCCTAGTGCAAAAGCAAGGTGGTAACAGTCAAAGGGTGAGAGCCGTTCCTCAGCCATGCCATCCTTTGCCGTTGCAGGTTCTGTGGAGAGCCTGTCTCACACAACCTCGTCCCCACAGCCCTCACCGGCCACCTCCACCCACGCCTCCCGCATCGCCGACCCTTTCTTCTCAGTCGACCACGCTGCTGATGCTACCGCAGAGGAGACCCCCAGCGAGTCCGAATCAGTCTTCCTCCCTGACTACCTCTTCCTGTCCAACTGTGAGTCAGGCAAGCTCAGCCACAACAGGTAAGTCTAGGGTCTACCAGATGTGCAGCTGCAGCCCCGCTCTGTCTGTCCAGGCATGAAACTGGGGCACATAGTTCCAGAGAGCCCTGCCACTCAGGGCTGGCTCCCAAAAACAACAGGGGATCAGCAGCCTAATCCAATTTACAGGGTGCTTTTCATAGCACAGATCAGTGGTTGAGCATCATATGTTGGTCCTGTCCCTTTCCAAAGTGGATGGCTGAGGATCTGACACACAGCCTCCCTTCAGACACCTGCTGTTGCTCAAGGTGCTCCACAAAGTGCCCCAACCTTCAGACCAGCTCAGAGGGAAGGGGCAGATCTTGTCCCAAACTGTGTGGTTGGTTTTTTTGTTTTCTATGTTCTTACAGCCAGGAGAAAAGGCAAATGCAGGTCCTGACCTCTGTCTCCTTGCAGGTGTGACAGCTGGTCAAATTCAGACAGATCTCTGGAGCAAACATCATCAGATGAGGTTTTTGTTGATTCCTTGCAATCCCAGCCTTCCTTGTACCTTGTACAGTCAACCAGTGCTGGCACTGTGCACCAGGTTGGAGCCCCAGTGGCAAATCCCAACATTGTCTCCAGGAACATAGACATTGGTAGGCCATCCAGTGACTTTTCCTCCTCTTCTCCACTGCTGGGGACACCACTAACACCAACGTTTCAGATTGACAAGAGCCAAAACCCACTGCCCTATGGTGTAACACAGCTGGATGTGCTGTCCAACACGCCCCCACCACGGCCGCCCAAGCCAACCCACTTTTCGGACAGGAGAGGAGACAAGGTGGCTCTCCAGAACGGGCACGCGGGGATCTGCCAGGCTCAGGTTGCTCTGGTTCCCAGAAGGATCTCCTTGTCCAGCTTGGACAACATGAGGAACTGGAAAGGTGAGTGCACTTCCAAGAGCCAGCAGAGCAGCACCAGTGGGAGAGGTGGAGCTGCCCACACATAGAGAGCAGTTTTGACTTCCTGTTGTGCTTCTCTGTCCTCCCCTCTTAAATCTTACACTACCTAGTGTAACACAAAATGCTGCTTTCAAATGAATTAGCAAACAGGATTCAGGCCCCTTTGGTTCAGCTCCTGCTGTGTAGAAGCCTCTCAGTATGTGTACAGAAGGGCAGCAATTTGACTCTGATACCTTCAGGGTGCCTTAACACCTTGCTAATTTTCCTCCTCTCTCTTCAGAAGAGAAAGCAATAGAAAAACCAAAATGAGAAGTCAGCCATTGAACTGGGCAATGCCAAACTCTTTATACAGGTCAAAGTGTGGGCTTGCATATGGGAAATACCTCTGGAGCTGTGCTGCTTTGCTACACCTAGTCCATTGTATGAGAGCAGTGTGTCTTTCCACAGCTTAGAGTAAAGACCAGGAAGTCAGGGAGACACTGACTTCCCACTGGGGAAGGGATGTAATCCTGGTTAAACCAGGGGCTCGGCATGTCCTTGCACAAATTCCACTCTGTCCTTGCACTTCTGTCAGGGAAGTCTGAAAACCTGCTGCTACAAAGAAAGGCAAGGCTGCAAAGCAAATTCTACTCTGAGCTGAACTGGCTTTTCTATTTGCTCCTGAAACACCATCATCACAAATAAGAGCAACAGTCAAAACCCAGAACATCATAGTGTCAAAAAACTGCATATGCAGTATAAGAAAGCTTTATTATATGGAGCCACAAAACAGAGGGAGGCAGCTGGAATACCTGGCTGGAAATCATCAAGTATATTGTAGTGATGTGAAAACCTTCATTTTTTATGAGGAAAAACGTGTAGGTTTTTAAAGGTAAGCATCCTTTAGACTCTTACCGTTTGAATGACCAGACCATGTATGGTGCTGTTAGATCTTGCTCTTAAAGCTCAGAAGCTAAAGCAAGGAGATCTCTGCTCAGACTGTTTATCAAGTGTACAGACAATTCTTGGAAGGTTTCTGGAGAAGCACCCATCAGTGGAATTGCTATTCTTAATTATCAGCTACATTTGGTTGCTCCCTGAGAGATGCTGCTCTTACTTCTCCAGATGTGTGGCTCCAATGCAGCTGGTTTATGATCCTCCAACCCAATTTAGACCAAAATGTCTCTAAGATGTTTAAGTGGCCAAATGTCATACTGTGCTGCTGTGCTGCAGGTTGTCTCTGCCTGATGGGGGCAGCAATGAATTAATAAGTGCTGCTACTTTTTCCTACCCTAAGTGTAGCTGAAACCATTTGAAGCATTAAACTCTGAATTAAAATGTGTTTAACAGGAAAGATCAGAAAAATAAACAGGGAGAAAGCAGCAGTTCCTCACCAGCTTCCCCAGTGACTGCACTCAAGTTATAAACTTAATGTTTTGCCCTTGCTAACCTGCAAAAGGTGCACAGATGTAATTAGCCCAGGGCAAAAGCAGCATGAGCTGGTGGAAGTGCCATGAAGGAAGATGAGCTGTAAGATACTTGTATCCTGGCATCTGCCACAGCCTTGTGCCTCGATGTCTTTTTGCCGTAAGAAATAAATGTAGCTGTCCCAGGACAGTGGCTGTGTCTATCCAAATATGTATCTGCACTAACAGAATTGCTTTGCTCTTGTTTAGCCATTTTTGCTGATACCTCCAAAAATACCCCCAATTGCAGTACTGACATCTCCACCATAAGAGCGGGAAATAGATTAACATGGTTGCAGGGATGTAAGGCATTCCCACAGAAAAGCCATTTTTTGCACAGAAAATCCCTTTTCAGAAAAGGATGGTGGTTGTAAGCATCTCTCGCAGCTGATCGTCTTTGTGCTGAAAGCTGGATTTTAGCAGTTTTTGGCTTTTGCTTGAAAATAAAATTGACCTATACCAAGACAAAGGCCCACCTGCACAAAGAGACGTGGAGACTTGTGATTGTGTCTCTGGCTGTTCATTCCCCATCCCCTTGAGCTGCTTGCACCACATCAGCACTTCTGGATGACAAAGCAAAGAATTTTTCTCCTACCATTAAGTTCTCCTATGCACCACTTTACAATAACAAGTGCTTTGTCAGCACCTTAAAAGGCTCCTAAATAAATTTCCAAGAAATAATATTATCTATAATAGCCCCTTTTATATAATTTCTGTAGTTTGACAGATGGGAAAACAGAGAACGACTAGAGCAGGAGCTGCATTTAAGTTCTTGCTTGCTTGCTCCCACACCAGTCTTTTTTCCCCAATTGCTTGTATTACAGGAGGCGAAAGTTACAGCTGGATTATACGTGAACAGGTTCCTTGGTTTCATCATACTTAAAATAGATGTAATCACTCTTGAAGTGCTGCTGAGTTAGATCTGGTTTTATGTGTCGTATTTCCTCATTTAGAAGTTACGGAATCATTATAAAACCCTATTTTAGAGCCATATGTTTTACTCCAGAATTATCTCTGCAAGGTGGCACTGCCTTATCCCATTTTTAATCACTTTTTTTTCCCTTGCAGCAGACATGGAAGGCAGTTCCCTAAGAAGTCGAGATAAGAGGCTTAGTTTGAATTTGGTAAGTACTCTGCACAAATTTAAACCACTGGCACATAAAATTCATAGTGCATCATTTCACATCCTGATATTTAATCATTCCCCTCCTCTGTTCAGCAGAAGAATTTTAAAAGTTGAAAAAGTGCCTGGCTTTGGACAACTTCTGTGCTGGCTGCTTTGTGGCCTCGGGCAGCCTTTGAGAGAAGAGGGAGGTTGAGGCCTCAATACTGAGCACCCTGTTTTTAAAGATGAAGCTAGTTCTGTTTTGAAAAAGGTTACCAGCAGCCTCAAGAATTAAACTGTTGACCAAGAGCTCAGCCAGAGCAAATGGCTTATTCCCTGGAAAAGGGGTCTAAAGAAGCCTATCACTTCGTGGTCCTGAGGGATATCTCTTCTTTAGGACATTGTAAAATGTCTGCTCTCAAAGTGTCTGTGATTGAAGGCTCTATCAGTCCACAGCTTCCTGCCTCAGTCTTTGACAGACATAATTCTAAGCAGCACTATCTCACACCACATAGATAGTCTTCTGTCTGGTACTGAATGTTAGTGGGAGAGCCTTTGCTGGTGGTGGGCAAGTTATATTTTTCTCCTTTTTGAAAGCTTGCAAGGATTGTAATTGTTTCCTCTCATCACTCAGCTGGCACTAACCTGCATGAAGTGATTTTCTAATACTAATTCTCAGTGATCGGAAGTGAGATGTAGATCTGTGTCAGCTTTCTCAGCTTCCACATTTGCCGAAGTCTAGCTCATCAGGTGTTCTCCTTTCAGACTTTTTTGTATTCAGGACCCTCCCTCATTTTATAGATCAGAATTACTGCTGTGAGAGGCAAGTGTAGCCTTACTGAAGTTGGAGGATTTAACCAATAAAGTCACCAATCAGTTTGGTTCTAGTTTCCACCAGTGACTTGCGAATCTCAGAGTGGACTGCTCCAGAGCTGGAGTGTTCATCTGAACTCATGTGTTTGTCTCTTGTCACTCCATTTTGTGCCTCTCTGAAAGGCCCCATCAGAACAATCCTGGCCTAGGCTCAGTCCAGCTGTGTTCCCACCTCACAGCAGCTCCTGGCTTGGAGGCGGCTGGCTGTGCATTAATCGAGCCATTTCCCTTTCTGCTTCTCCTTTGCTTGTGCAGCCTTGCCGATTCTCCCCGCTGTACTCAACGGCTGTGGATAGCACAGAGGACAGCTACGTGCCCATGCGCCCCAGCACCTCTCCCTCTGCGCCCGGCTCCGACTGTTCTCCTGATGGCTACATCCCCATGAGCCCTGGCTCGGCCACCTTCACCTTCCCAGTCATCAGCACTGAAAAGCTCACCAGCCCATTGCCTGAGCTTCCCTCCAACGTGGAGCCCCCCCCAGTGAACCGAGACCTCAAGCCTCGTAGGAAGTGTGAGCCCAGACCTAAAGTGCAAAGCCTGGTGGTCCTGATGGTGGGGACATGGGTGACCTCCTTTGATAGTGTCCTTGGCATGTCTTAAAGCAATTCCCCCTCTGGAGGATGGGCTGAAAAGCTGTGAGTGACTTACAGCACTGTAACCTAGGCTGTGCTTGTAGGGTGGTTGGTGAGTGGAAGAAGAGCTTCCATGGCTGCTTTTGTAGTCAAAGCCCAGGTGGCTCCATAAGCACAGTACCTGGCTTTTCCACTGTAACTGCAGACAGCCGAAGGGACATAGCCTGGGAGAGACGGCTAAGTCTTGCCACTCTGAAGTACAGGTACTCCTGTCTTACCAGCTTTCTGACCTGCCAGGAATGGGACATCCAAACTCAAGTACTTAAACTTGATGTGTTGGCTGTTGGTTAAACCTCTGTTGGGTAGGCACTGCTGTCTTAGCTTAATTAGGAATTTTCTGTAAATGCTTTTGCTGATGGTAGTTTTCCACTCCTGGTTTTCATGGCATGTCCAAAATCTGGGTTGCACTTCTATAGAATATACTGGGGACAAAATTCAACTTTGAAGTGGAGAAATTGCCTAAACCTAGCCTAAAATAAAGCCCTTAGGGTTGCAGAGCCACAGGGTTACTCAGAAACTGGTTCAGGCAGTGCTACTCCCTAAAGTGGGGACAGACATTCAGACCATTGCCATGAAGAAAAACAAACTTATATCCTTTCTTAAAGGGTTTTGAGAATGGTGGACACACCATGGAGTGGTGACAGGAATGATCCTGATCCCCATGTATAGGACCTTTATATTTAGAACAGAATCCAAAACCTGTTATAACCTGTAGGCTGAACCAGCCTCTCCAAGGCAGCATATACAGAGCATATTTGGGGCAAGCTTGTATGTATGTTGTGTGGCTTTTGGTCTCTTTATGCCCCCTATGTTTATTCTGTTATTTTAGGGTGACTGGGGGACTTTGCTTTCCGGTACTGACCGAAGAGGTCATTTGTTACAATTTCTGTCTTAGTTATCTTCTGTGAAATACCCTGTTGGTTTCTTTCTGTTAACAGAAAACTGCATTTTTCTAAACAGTCTATACTTTTCATTGAAAACATAGTTCCTTTTGTATTTACTTACAGCACGACCACCTCCTCTGGACTTGAGGAACCTCTCCACAATCCGGGAACATGCTGCCGTGACCAGGATGTGGACTGTGCCTTAGTAAGTCAACAAGAAACCTGCCATTCCAATTTTCTGAGCATTAGCATGAAATAGAGTTAAAAATAACTTACCCCATTCCACAAGAAAGATTCCTGGCAAGTCCACAAACAAAAGTTCCTCAAGGTTCCTTTCAGTATCTGCCAGGCTTTTGCTGTCTCTAAAAAGCAGGACTCCCTTTCACAATGGGCAGCTCGAGAGAATTCAGCGTCATTATTTGAAGGTTCCTTTTAAACAGTCTGGAGCTGGTCTGCACTCTGGTGTGGCTGCTATGATGGTTAAAGGCTTGACATGCCTAAACTGTGATAGAGCCATTTTTGCTCCTGGAAATTAATATAGCAAAGGAGAACCAGATCAGATAAAGAGCAGCCTGAATTGTATACAGCGTGTAGAATTCTGCACTGCCACACAGCAATCCAGACTTGAACTTTTGGCATGACCTTTTGTTGCTAGAAATTAGTTGCTGGTAAAACTACTTTTGATCCCAAAGCCCAGGTAGTATGAACAGATGACACTGTTGGGCTGCAAGGGCAGCAGAAGACTCATCTTCAGGGAACTTGTGTGCAGGGGAGGACTTCAGCCTACTGGCTGGGGGAGTCTTGGCACAAAAGAAAGAAAAAGCAGCTGTGCTGAAGAATGCATGCAAAAGTCAGAAATTCCCATCATCCTCCTCTGCACACCCTGGGCACTCCAGAAAATGTGGGATTTTGCTGGCATGAGTGCCGGACAGGGCATTTCCACTCCCCCATTTCAGGTTGTCGTGTGAAGGGCAAAAGACACACAAGATGAGCAGTTTCTCGGTTGCAGAGCCCTCTCTCACATCCAGTCCAAGGCTGGTTAAGCCCCTGGCCTCTGCCTGTTAGGGAATACCCTGCCTCCCAAGAATCCCTGCCAGAGCACTGAGGTTAATCAGGGCTGACACAGTGCAGAGTCCTGAAGGATAATGGGCTTAGGGCGAGTTTGCATGTTTTACACTAACAAAAATAAAAAAGAATTTATGCCTGAAACTAATACAGCAAAAGGAATTATGCTGTTCATGCTGCACAGAGAGGCCATCTAATTTCCTATTAACCAAGCCAATTGCGTGCTTGCCTGTGGTAATTTTTTCACCATGCACCTCTGAGAGTTGTGTTCATGGGAGAGATTTCCTTGTCCAAGGGCTGAGTCAGAGCTATTTCCACAGCATGGGTGGCAGGCGTTGATACTGTGTGCAAAGCCACACCAAGTCCCTTTTCATGTACCTCCAGCAGCTGATTAATTCACATCAGTCTCCAAAATGTGGATACCTGCACAGCCAAGTAACTGTCCCAGTTATTACCCAAATGAATGATAGTTCTATGCCCCTTGATAGAGAATTGCTTCAATGTTTTACGCTTTCTGTTGGACCAGATAGCAAACTTTCATAAATCCCAGAGAAAAGAATCAACAAAATCAATCAGTGATATAGCACACTGTTTCTAGAACTAAGGAGTGGCTTTGGACATCCTCTTCATAAAGGCCACAGCCTTAGTGTGAGTTTATTCACCATATGGACTGTGCTCAGGCTTTGGCTTCATTTCAGTGCATCTGTAAGATGCTTCCTTAACCTCTCCTGTGTTTTTCTTCATAGCAATCGAATGAGCTTTATCTCACCAGAAAGAGACGTTATTAATTCAGCAAGAATATTTGCCAATTCAGTTTCCGGAGAAGAGGAAGAAAGTTACATTCATATGGTAATGTCATTTTCACACAGCCATCCTTTGCTTTATTCTTCTCTGTCACATTGATGGAGAATGCAGAAGTTTGTTTTCTAAGAAAAAACGTTGAGGAGGTTTATCCTCTGCCTTCTGGTTTGTTTTTTGGTTTTTTTTTTTTCAAATGATGAAACGGTTTTAAACCAAAGACACTGGGACCAATTTACAGAGAGATAAGGGAAGCCCTTTTCCTGCTCTTCAGAACTCAGCTGTTCACCCACAAATGTTGCTGAGCAGTTCCAAGAAATCACAGGGATCAGCCATATTTACATGAGAACTCACTAAGACAAAGGAAATGAAATCTTTTCACCTTTTAAAAGTCTGCCTTGCAAAATCTCCTAGGAAATAACAGAAAGCCATTGGTGCGCTTCCTAAAGAAACACACCAAATATTGTGCTGTAACAGAACTCCCATTAAATTCTCATTGCTTCTGCTTTGGCTGGTGGCAGTAACCCCACTTCCCATCCCATGATTGGAGAACATCTGGCTTTGTGGCTTCCTTTTTTTCATTTAATCTTTAGCCATATCTTGCAAATGACCAGAATCTTGTTTTACTTTGAATTTTAGGTGGAAATGGATCTCAAATCCATTCATCTGAGCCAACGTCTACAGATCTGCTCCATAGCCAAAGCCCAATACCAATAGCTATAAAAATATATTGCAAAACTGACCACAGTCTCCATGAACCATAGTTTCAAATTTTAACCCACATCTCTGTCAGACTGAAATCTGCTCAAGATGGCAGTTTCAATTGTAACCATTCCCCATTTGATTTTTCTAGTCTAGGAAAACCTGACATATGTTTGTGGTTATCTGTCATCTCATGAGAATAATTTTCAGTTTCTAGATTTAAACTGAATTTTCACAATTTCTTTGAATTCATTGAATGATGATGTTTAAGTGGGCACTGCTGCAAATCTGAGCGTTCCAAGGGCTTAGACTGTGAAGCTGGACACAAGTCCTTCTTGATAAAATTGAGTATAAATTAGCCTGTTTTGTTCATTTTACCAGAATTATCAGAAGAAAAAGGATCTCACAGTTTCTTTATGCTATCTCACAATTATCAGTGTTATGCTGCTGTTAGTAACCAAATGCGCCCTCGGCATAGAAAATTATGTGGGCCCTGACTGTTCTCATCCGTATTCTGCCAGGCGAATCTCCCAACTCACTGTTGTGATCCTGTTTCCTTCTAGGATCATATTTTTAGAGCATTAAAAGTATTTCTTCTTTCCTGACAGGAAAACAGACAGGCCACCTCTCCATACAGTGGTGTCTTTCCCTGGACAAGGAAATCTAACCTTGATTACTTAGCACTGGATTTCAACTCTGCTTCCCCATCCCCTGTGCAGAAGGTACAAGTTATCTGAAAAACTCCACAGCCTCCTGTCTTTTTGTCTGCTGGGAGGAAATTGAGACTCGGGGTTGCATTCTGCTAGGTGCCTAAGTGCCATGATGAAGCCAGTCATGTTTCCAGCTGACTGTATTTGTGTCGGGCCCAAGATTAATATGATAAAAGCATGATGAGGGTGCTGACAAGGTGTCCTTAGTGTGACTCATAGGGATGCTGCTACTATGAGCTCAGCACAGGATATGAGACTGTACTGGGAAGTGCAGCCACGAGGGTTCAGGGGCAAGCAGGTTGATGCTTGCAGGATCTCTGCATGCTTCTTCGTTTTCATCAAGTCTCCACAAAGCCTTTCCTTCTAGTTTTTCCCAAAATCTCTTTGCAATAACAAGTTTGCAGCTCATGATAAATTAACGGGGTAAAACTATACCACCTCTTATAATCTAGCAGAATGTGCATCTTTATTTTTGCATCACCAAATCCATTCCAATTTCCTTTTCAATGCTGAGAAAACACATTCCTTGTTCCAAAGAACTTCTAACCTGTCCAGGTGGTGGGTAGGTACCGCTGCAAAGCAATGAACTTTTGTCAGTTTGGATCATTTTATGTCCTATGTATTATTTTCCCTATCAGCCAATACTCCCAGATGCAAAAGACTCAAGACTCTTAAGCTTTCTTATTTAAACCCTCCCTGTATCTAAAATCATTTAGGTTATTCCTGCAGCAGGATCACTCAGATGAGGAGAGAATTATTATCTGCATGGAAATAGCCAGTACAGCCCGTTTCCCTTCCTTGCTATGCTGGGCTGAGTGACAGGGTGGCAGATGGATAATTATAGCTAAAGCAGGCTGGAAAGCAATGTTTTTTTGCCAGCTGATGTCACTGTGAGCTTCAAGGTGAAGTGAAGCAATCAAGGAATGAGGGAAAGGGAAAAGAGAAAATGAAGCTAGATTTCACTAGCACCCGTTTACAACCTGAAAATTAAAACATTGGTTTTTTCCTCTCTGTCCCATAGAAACCTTTTCTGTCTGAGGAACAGAGAGTGGACTATGTCCAGGTAGATGAACAGAAGACTCAAGCTTTGCAGAACACTAAGCAGGAATGGACAGATGAAAGACAATCAAAAGTGTAAAGAAAGAAGATTTGGGATCTGGAAGGGGTTTTTTGCACTGGAACCACAATGTTAATGAAGCAGCTATCACAGTAGAGCTCAAAGGCAAAAAGTTGTAAGATGCTTCCAGTCTGTAGAGGCATTTTTACTGGAAACCTTTGATTACTGGAAAAAGTATGTTGAGTGAGTGAGCGGTTCACTGATGACTAAAGTAATGCATTAGACTTTTTTCCTGCCCTTATCAGTATGCTACATGGTACCATTTTCTGGCATGATTCTGCAACGAGTCATACACTTAACATTAACAAATCCACTACAAGTATTATTAATCTAGTTCATCCTGCCTTCTCCTTCTGTTGCATAATTCCTAGTTGCTAAAGCTATTTTTTGACATTCCTACAAATGCTGCAGGTGCTTGGAGTGCTTTTATGGCAGCAGGCATCTGGCAGGTTTTGGTGACTAATCAACTAAGGGCTAAATACTGAAATAATAAAAATAACAATTTGAATATATAGTGCTTAAGCAAAGAGAATTTTGAAAAATATTTTCCCCTGGGTTTAAAAGGTCTGGCTGTGAGCTGATGCTGTCAGAACTCAAAACAGGACTATGTACCCATGTGACTGGAATGCATGGTCTTTGACCCTCTGGATGATCATCATTGTATTAAGCTTCTTCCCTCCACTGTGGCACATACTTGTCACTTTTCTGTCTGATTCCTACGGATGTTTTCTCCCCTGTCTTGTGAAGTGTCTTTGGCACAGCACAGCTGCTCTTCTAGTAGGAGGCTGCAGCCACACAGTTTTGGCTGGCTGAAAAATAGAAAGGGAAGCTGTGAGGCTGTTTCTGCAAGCCTTGAGAGAACTGGCAAAGGATCAAGATTGCTTTCATCTGAACAGCAGAAGAAATGCCATTGGAATTACTGGTAGCAGTCGTCACTCTAATAGTTTCACTAGACCCACCCCAAAATAAAAAAGAGCATTAGGAAGTGCAACGTGCTCTGAGAGAGGACAGGAGCCTGCCAAAACAGCACAGTACTGCACTCATGCAGCATGACCTCTGGGCTCAGGAAGTTTCTCTACCTTGGGACTTGTTACAGGCACTATCTCAGGATGACATATGTGTATAGTTTATAAGACATTTAACTTTAAACACTTGGCTGCGGTCTTTATTTTACAGTGTCACACAGCCACTTTACTCATGGAAGTAGGCAGTGATGCTGAGTAACCCTGGATTTGGTCTCACAGGCTTTGCTCCTGTAGCTGAGTCCCAATAGCCATAAGAGGTCTGATCCTGTCAACATGGACAGACAGACACAACCCTTAAAAAAGATTTCTTCTCTGATAGTGCCAATTCGCTGGCCCCCTTCCATGTGCCCATTGTTACCACATTGCATTGCTGTAACCTGACATCCTAAAACTTCTGATTTATGAAACAGAGGTCATAGAAATGTCATTGCGGAACCCACTGGCATTTCAAGGCTCCTACTCAACTTCTTCCCTACACTCCCTCTGCTCCAATCATCCAGGCACTCTGGGAGGCCGAGTTGCACATCCTGTGGGAGAGGCAGCATAGTCAACAGAAAGTTTTCCTCCTACCTCAAGAGTGCTGAAGGGTTTGCAAATCTCACTGTTTCTTTAGCCCAGCCTCTGGGGATCTGTGGTGACCAGGATTTCACTAGGTTACACTGCAAGAACAAGGTTCACCAGCTCCTTCACTGACTGGGGCAAACTGGGCCCCCAGGCCTGCAAGCATGGAGTGTCCTGGAGTAGAGCCACTTGGAAAGCCAGGGTTAGTCCTTCAGATAGTTGACCTGCTGTTTCCCTCCTATTCTGCTCCTCCCTCCTCCTCACCAAAGTTCTCAAATGAAAATTGATGTTCATAAAATTTTGAAAATAACTCCAACTTTTCCATATATATCTTGTCTGTCTGGTGTGAAATTTACCTTGTTAAAATCCAGCTGTTTTGTCCTCTAACTCATTTAACAGAGCTGTGAGTACCCATCCCTTGGGAGTGATATTGTGGCAGCAGGAGGGTGTTTGGGGACAGGTAGTGGAGATCTGCACCTGCACAGAGGTGGCAGAGAGAGGGAAGCATGGTAGGGCCATGGATACTGAGATCTTTGCCTTTCTGCTCAAAATAATTTCAAAGTGTGCAAATAACATGTGTCACTGAAAGCTCTTGGTATGCGCTGATGTACTGAAAGGGTTAGAAAACCAGCTAAAAGGTGCTTCAAATTACAGAGGGACAACCTCCACAAAGGGTGAGTGAAGTTATGTTCTGCTATGGCAGATTCCGGATTGTGGAGTGATGGCAGAGCAGCCTCTGATGTGAATCAGAATCACATACAGATCAGCTTGTGTTTGACTGGAGTGCTTTCTTTCATGCTGTCAGAAGATCTTATGAAGTGGAAAAACACCAAGTTATTGAAGACAACTGACTCACTTGGTATTCTAGTTTATTGTAAAAATATTTAAACTTCAACAAGCCTGGTTAACAGATCATTCAGAAATTTAGAGAAAAAAGAGCTGTATCGGGATTTTTACTCCCTTAAAAGGGCATAAAGTTATAGCTTGGCAAGATCAGAATGGCCCCTTTCAACTTCCCGTGTCCTCTGCTTGCCCTCACAACACTCTTATCTTGATCAAATGCTGCTCACTGGTTTCTAACTTTCACTTTTAACTAAGAGCTAAGTTTGAGGGTTTATTCTGATTTTTCATGTAATGTCTGTTTTTACCGGCTGCTCTAGGGTCGATGACATACGTTCTTGTGCAAGTACAATACATGAAGCAGTAGCAATTAAAAATACCAGGGGGAAAAAAATTAAAAGCAGAGCAATCCTTCTCAAAAGCTTCTTTTTCCCTTTTGTTTTAGTCAAATTCCACAATACTTCAAAAAGGGTAAGAGGAGGAGGATGGTGGGAGAATGGCAAAGGCCAAATCTGCAGTGGCCACCTCATCACTAAGTATTTGGGTGTGAAGGGAGCTGCAGTAGCCACGACTGACAAACCTGTGGGCCAGTACCCAGAGTCAACTGGTGCGAGTGGAGGAGAGTTACAGAGCAAAAAGGAGTTACTGTTTAGTTAAGTATGTTCTTAAATCCTAATCCCTTGGCCAAAGAGGAAAGAAAACCTGAAAACTGAGTCAGCTTTTGACAGTGTCATGTCTGAAAATATATCCCAGGCCAGAGCCCTTGGTTAAGTGTTGGCACTGGGCCAGCCAGGCATGTTCCTGTTGATGTCTTCTTTTTGCCATGAGTCTGTTATTTGCATATATTTTTTTCAAAAGTGCAGTGAGAGCTGATGCAGACATACCCTGCACCTAAATGAGCATAGAGTGGTCCTTTAGCAAACTCTGTTGAGGGAATTGGCATTGCCCAGCCCAGGTATTGTAGTGCCTTCTCCAGCCCTGCTCCTCATTAAAAATCGGGAGAGTGCTAAATCAGCAGAACAGTTTTAGTTCAATTGGAAATGTCACATTGTGTAGTTGCTGGATCCAGCTTGGTTGCAGGAGGACATGGAAACCAACCAAGCTCAATGGTTTGAGTCGTGTGGTTATTGTTGGGGCCATTAGCTGGTTCCCACCACTAATATGTTTAATATGGCCTTTACTCTCTCCTTCAATGACCACACATTTGACCAAGGCATAGCAGGTCCACAACTCGTTTGCTTTTTGGACTAAACTACATTTAACATTTATAATTCCTTTATGACAGGAGGCAGCATTAATTTCTTTACTGGCAGAAATGACCACTTAACCTGAGAAATGCCAGCAGCCATGTAACTGGAGCAAGGTCTTTTTAGCCAGCTCACTTTGCCAGTGGTAGCACCTGCTTTCTTCATTGTCACTAACTGCATCATAGACGTAGATTTTGGAGTTGTATTCACTTGCAGTGATTCAGAAGTTTAGTAATTCAAAGACCATCAGATGCTGTGATGGGAACGAAGTATAGGACAATGCCTTCCCTTTGTCCCCCTGTTCCACAAAACTTGCTCAGGTTTAAAAAAAATAAAAGCCACCAAAATAGCAGACATTTGCCATGTCAAAGCCAGGATATTTTTTGTTTTCAAATAAAAATAAACTTTTTCTTGTGCAGATGAAGCACTATACACTTTTTTGTATCTGTTAATCTGTAGGGAGGCATTAAATAGTCATCTCTGTTACAAAGGGACAAGTCATTGCTAGAGGGAAGGGCCTCACCTTCTTCATGTTTCATTGTAATGTTTGGTGTATATATTTGCACATTAAACTGTATCTTTTTTCTAATAAATTAATATAAAAGGTAGCTGTGATCTTTAATTATTTTGATAAGTGAAAGTGCTCATGGGATAAACTCCCACATTTTTAATTTAAAGCTTTTCCCATTTTTGAATTCTCTCACTAGGCAGTGACTTGTTCATATAAAATATTTGGATGCAAATTCAAACAAATTTGCAAACAAATGTCAAGCACCTGTGTATCAAGGAGATTATTTGCAGAACAGCAAAGAACTATGAAGTTGTGACTTATGTCTGTATCCTCCTGGGACAGGGTGAGCTGCAGTCCCCCAGTCCCAGCCCCAACTCCTGCTGCCACAGCCAAGGGGCAGGAAGGGGCCACAACTCCTGACTGACCATGTAGATCACAAGCACAAATTTATTCACCACATACCCCAGGATTAAATACAAAGGCTAGTTGTTATTTAACCTGGTCTTTTAAATGCTCTGTACTGAGGAGTGTAGTTGCTGGTAATATAATTTCCACATGCAGCAACCTAAGGACATGGGATCCTTTCAATCTGCACCTCTCAGGATTTAGAAGATGAAACAAGGCCGTCCATGGGAGCAGAGCTGAGTAAGCCTTGCTGCTAACAAGCCAGGTAGTTCAGAAATAGTTTATTTATTGCTTCAGGCAAGTGCCACTTTTGGATCTGCATGCTTTGTAATCCTGACTGGAGACCCACCATGGTGGATTGAGGGAGGTGTAGTTCTTAGAGAACCACTGATGGAAATTTGGCTGCACAACTCAAGACACACAGACACACGTGACTTAGATAAGCCTTTGCCTGCAGGCTTGATAGAAGGGAACTCTGTGACATTTTGTGTTTGGTCTTCAAGGGATGGCAGGTCAGAAAAATAAAAGGTCAGATAAAGTGACTGCCGGTTCACAGATCTTCCATGTCCTCTGCCCAGTAGAGATGGCAACAGCCCTTTCATCAGAGAGCACTTTCCAGAAAAGACACCTCCCTCAACTGCACCTCCTCCCAGAGCCTCGGAAGGAAACAACTGCATCAAAGCCACCATCAACCCTGCCACCATGAAGTGAGCCAGGAAGCTCTCAGACTTCTCACACTTCCGTGCAAAGTACTTTAGTAATTGGGTAATAATAATAATAACAATAATAATAATAACAATAATAATAATGTGAAAAAACTGACAGCAAAATGTCTGGATATGTAAGTACTTGGCTCTATAGATGCTGGCCCCTCTAGTTACATCTGCAATTTCAAACCACATCAAATACTTCCTTGAAGCAAAAAGCCACAGAGCAGCCAGCCAGGTAACAAAACCAGGTTGTCTTCATGCCTCTTCAAAAAGGCAGTAATTCATCTATCATAGAATCATAGAATATACCTTGAGTTGGAAGAGACCCACAACAAACATTGAAGTCCAACTCCAGGTCCTGCACAGCACAGCCCCAAGGATCATATCATGTGCCTGAGAGCATTGTCCAAATGACTTCTTGAGCTCTGGCAGGCTGAGTACTGTGACCACTTCCTTACAGAGGTGGCTCCAGTGCTCACCCTCTGGTGAGAAACCTTTTTCTAATATCCAACCTTTCAGCCCAGTGCTTTTTTGTCTCTTCAACTCTTTTGGTTAAAGTGCAATTGCTCTGGTCTTTTTTAGCTGGAGCTGCTCAGGAGAGCATCTGCCTTAGATATAGGCATTCCTTTGTAGCCCCTGGGCTCTGTATCAACTCAAGGCCACAGTGGTGGAATCTCATTTCTCTCCAGGAGATCTCCAAGAGTTTTGGCAACAGAGCCATACTTTGCTTCCAATTTTTCATGTGTGTTTGCAGGACAGAGACCCCCCCAGGCCAATGGCAGTAGCAGAAACAAAACTGAATTTGTGGGGTCTTAGTCGTGCACTATTGCTAGCAACTTATGCAGCCTTCACACTGTGTCTTGACAGACCTTAAGATCTTCATTTCCCCATTAAACAGCATCTAAAGTTCCTCTTCCTGTTGTTTAGGGCAGAGAGTGCAGAGGGACCTGGCTATAGGGTTATACATATTTATGGGAGCACACTGGGAGCCAGTGGTACCACATCCAGTGCAAACAAAGGATGCACTGGCAGAAGCTCAGCCCAGTCCCACCTGGGGAGCTGATCCCAGGCCCTGTTGTAATGCAGGAGTGAGCAGGGAGCAGTTGTCTTGGTTTAAGAGACAGGTATTTGCCAAGGAGAGGCAAGGCCCCCTTTTCCCATAACCCACTCCTTTTCAATCACTATAATTTGAACTCAGATACTTTCAGGCAGAAGATATGGGGATAGGAATAACAGTTCTTTACTAATATATCTAACCAGGCAGACAGCATAAAAACAACAACAACTTTAGAAATTGACAACAAAACAGAACAGTACAGCTCAATTTTAGTCCCCTTTGGTCCCAGGCTCCTTTTTCCTGAGCTCAGTTACCGGTGCTGTGGGCAGAGCCGGTCCCGCGCAGCTGAAGAAGGCTGGACTGATGGGGGCAGCTCCTCCTCATGGTGCCGACCGTGCTGCTGCTGC
>VXBI01001723.1:0-62107 GCA_013397375.1 Toxostoma redivivum | reverse complement strand
TTAAATTGACTCCACCGCTGAGCCCTGCGTGCCAGAACATGATATGCTGGAACTCTAGTACAAGCTGTAGTCCAAGGCAGCAAAGTGGTATGCCACTAATAACATCGCCAATGCATTTTTCTCCATTCCTCTGGAAGCAGAGTGCAGGCCCCAGTTTGCTTTCACCTGGAAGGGCATACAGTACACCTGGAACCAACTGCTCCAGGGGTGGAAACAGAGCCCCACCATCTGCCATGGACTGATCCAAGCTGCACTGGAAAAAGGTGAAGCTCCAACACATCTACAGTACATTGATGATATCACTGTGTGGGGAAACATGGCAATAGAAGTATTTCAGAAAGGAGAGAAGATCATCCAGGTTCTGCTGGGAGCCGGCTTCGCCATTAAAAAGAGCAAAGTCAAAGGACCTGCCTGAGAAATCCAGTTCCTAGGAGTAAAGTAACTAGACGGATGACATCAAATTCCCAGTGAGGTCATCAATAAGATCACTGCAATGTCTCCACCAACCAGCAAAAAATAAACACAAGCTTTCCTAGGTGCCATAGGTTTTTGGAGGATGCACATTCCCGAGTACAGCCAGACTGAGCCCTCTCTACCTGGTCACTCGCAAAAAGAACAATTTCCACTGGGGCCCTGAACAGCATCAAGCCTTCGCCCAAATCAAGCAGGAGATTGCTAATGCAGTAGCCCTTGGCCCAGTCAGGACAGGACCAGAAGTGAGGAATGTGCTTTACTCTGCAGCTGGGAACAAGAGTTTCTCATTGAGCCTTTGGCAAAAGGTGCCTGGCGAGACGCGAGGCCGACCACTGGGAATCTAGAGCCGAAGTTACAGAGGGCCTGAAGCCAACTATATTCCAACAGAGAAGGAGATCTTGGCTGCTTATGAAGGAGTTCAAGCTGCCTCAGATGTGATTGGCACAAAAACACAACTCCTCCTGGCACCCCGACTACTGGTACTGGGCTGGATGTTCAAGGGAAAGGTTCCCTCTACCCACTATGCCACCAACACCACATGGAGCAAGAGGATTGCCCTCATCATGCAACGTGCCTGTATTGTAAACCCAAATCGCCCTGGGATTTTGGAGATAATTACCAACTGGCCAGAAGGTGAAAATTTTAGTCTCATTGATGAAGAGGAGGAGGAACAAGTGACACAGGCTGAAAAAGCCCCACCATATAACCAACTGCCAACAGACGAAACATGCTATGCTCTTTTCACCGATGGTTCTTGCCACATTGTGGGGATAAACCGAAAGTGGAAAGCAGCCATATGGAGCCCCACACAACAGGTTGCATAAACTACCGAAAGAAAAAGTGAATCAAGTCAACTTCCTGAATTCAAAGCTGTTCAGCTGGCCCTGGACATTGCTGAAAAAGAGAAGTGGCCAAAGCTCTACCTTTATACTGACTCATGAATGGTAGCCAATGCTCTGTGGAGTTGGCTGGAAAGGTGGAAAAAGGCTAACTGACAATGGAAGGAAAAACCAATCTGGGCTGCTGAGGAGTGGGAGGACATTGCCACCCAGTTAAAGAAGCTGTCTGTAAAAGTCCGTCATGTAGATGCCCATGTCCCCAAGAGCCGGGCTAATGAAGAACACTGACACAATGAGCAGGTAGATCAGGCTGCACAGATAGAGGTGTCAAAGATAGACTTAGATTGGCAGCACAAGCAAAAGTTGTTCCTGGCTCGATGGGCCCATGATGCCTCAGGTCATCAGGGCAGAGATGCCACTTTGTGGGCAAGAGACCAAGGGGTGGATCTAACCATGGACAGTATTTCTCAAGTTATCCCTGACTGTGAGACGTGTGCTGCCATCAAGCAGGCCAAGCAGGTCAAGCCCCTCTGGTATAGGGGGTGGTGGTCCAAATATAAGTATAGGGAGGCCTGGCAGATTGACTACATCACACTGCCTCAAACCTGCCAAGGCAAGTGCTATGTGTTGACCATGATGGAAGCCACCACAGGATGGTTGGAGACCTACCCTGTGCCTCATGCCACTGCTCGGAACACCATCTTGGGCCTGGAGAAACAAGTTTTGTGGAGGCATGGTACCCCTGAGAGAATTGAGTCAGACAATGGGACTCATTTCAAGAACAGCCTTATAAACACCTGGGCTAGAGAACATGGCATTGAGTGGGTGTACCATATCCCCTACCATGCACCAGCTGCAGGGAAAGTTAAACGGTGCAATGGCCTACTTAAAACCACCTTGAAGGCACTGGGTGGGGGGACTTTCAAGAACTGGGAGGTTAATCTACCAAAGGCCACATGGTTAGTGAACACCTGAGGTTCCGCTAACTGAGCAGGCCCTGCCCAATCTGAGGCCTTGGGAATGCCAGATGGAGATAAGGTCCCGGTGGTACACATGAGAGGTATGCTAGGAAAAACTGTTTGGGTAAATCCTGCCTCCAGCAAAGACAATCCCATTCAGGGAGTTGTATTCGCTCAGAGACCAGGTTGCACCTGGTGGGTGATGCAAAAGGACGGAGAGACCAGATGCATACCCCAAGGAGACCTTGTTTCAGGGTAAACTGCCTGTAGTACTGTGCCTGTGTCTGTAACTGCATGTATGTATACAATTTAACGGTTTTAATTTGATATGTATACAATTTAACAGTTTTCCTTTGATTAGCACATTCGTATAGAAAAAATTCAAGGGTAGATAATTTTGCGGGTTGAATTTTTCCCCTTTCCTTTCTGTGGTATTTCCCCATTGTTATGCTAAGTATTTTGGCTACACCCTCCCTAGGAACAATTTCTCTCAAATGGGGTGGAGGGGAAAAGGAGGAACACCAGAAAAGGAAAGGTGGGACAAGGATCTGTTCTCTCACTCTTGCTCGCTCGTGGAGTTGGAGGAAGGCAGCTGGTGTTTCTACCTACCATCCTTCCCACAATCCCAACACCGGGAGCCACGTTCCCTGCTGCCAGACATCACACTGCTGCCTTCCTGCTTCATCCTATTTCCTCCAGGCACTCTGCCAAACACCACGACCAACACCGTGAGGAGGGGAGGCGCTCCTCCATTCCTTTCACACCTGGGCCGCTGCCACCATCACCCCAGCCATCTTCAGCTGCGTGGGACCTGCCCTGCCCACAGCACCAGGAACTGAGTGCAGGAGAGGGAGCCTGCAGCCAAAAAGGACTGGAAATGAGTTATATTGTTCTGTTTTAGTGTCAATTTTATAGCTGTTTTTGTTTCTTTTGTTTGCCTTGTTAAATATATTAGTAAAGAACTGTTATTCCTACCCCCATATCTTTGCCTAAAAGCCCTTTAGTTTCAAAATCATAGTAAAGTGAAGGGAGGGGGAAGATTATACTCTCCTTTTTTTAAAAAAAGGCCCCTGTTTCTTTTAACAAATACGTCTTTCAAACCAAGACAATCTTCAAAGCAATTAACAGATGAGCCTTTGCTACCCTGGATACCAAATTCCAAATTGCTATCTATACATTTCCTAAGCAGTTGTGCTTCTTTGGGACAATGCTGATCACAAAACCCAGACCAAGCTTCACAAGAGCTGGAGCAAAACATTTTCTGTTATAGGAATAGGCTATGAAACAAGCCTACATGGGAGAGTGAGGGGAGAGCTTCATTCCACTCTCCTTTGTACCTCTATAAGCCTTTTGCTACAGAAACGTCAAAATATTTTCCCTACTCTATCCCCAAATTAATTGGGGAAAACATGGAAAGTATTTTATTCAATTGGACGAAGTGCAGATAAAGTATTTTTAAAGTATTTAGGAGAGTTTTAGCTCATGTTATTGGAAAAGGTACAGGAAACAATGTGAGCTAGTCAGGATTGTATGGTATGCACTCACATGAGCCAGTAGCTTTGTGTTAGCCTTGGAGACCACAGTTTGGAAAACACTGCATCAATAAGTAGAATCATGACTCAAACACACTGTAACTAAATTTTCTCTTCAAAATAGAGCAGCCCATCTCAGCAGAAATAATGCATTCTACATAGCCACTCTATCACCACCTCAAAAAAGGTAATATCTTCTGTCCTATGCCAAACTCACATACATGATCAAAATTATTAAATATGAAAAAAATATGCCCTTAAAATGTTAGGTTCTGTTTCTTTTGATACATGTTCCAACAGAGGCACATCCAACAGGGCACAAAGTTAAACAGCTGCAGTCATTGCAAAAATGAGCTGAAAAAATGAGCATGAGCAGGCAGGAAAAAACCGTGTGTCAGTGCATGGATGAATGCCCGAAACTAACCTCCTGAACTCTCAAGCAGGAGTCAGATATTTGCTAGCTGCAATCAGTATGGACTGCTAATAAAGAAACATGAGATCAACCCACCAATTAAGAGGCTGCTCCTCTGCTGTGCTTCTGTACATACTCCATTTAGAATGGAGAAACTGGGAGGTTTTTCCCAGCAAAAAAGATATCATGCCAAGACATGGGGCCTTGAAATGAGAACATGGTATTAGGAAGGTGAAGACACTGGCCCGTGAAAAGATCTACGGAAAAAAAAAAAGAAGGTAGATACTGGAAATAATGGAAATGTGGAGACCAATGACAAGGGATGCCCATAAACCTGGGACAATGGTACCCAAGACCAGTAACTACAAAAAGCATCATAACAGAAATACTTTCCCAGGTAGGCTGTGCCCTCCCTTCAGGGAAGGGAGGTCAGACCACAGGAAAGAAACACTAGGGCTGTAACAGCCAAAGAGAATAAACACAAAATAAATAAAAAATTCCCACTGAAGCTTTTACAGAGGTGATACTCCCTGCCTACTCAAGGATTCTGGATGAATCTTAGAAAAAGTGCTATGGGATGAGACAGAAACAGGGAGGAAGAAGTACTGCTGTTAATTTGGCATTCATTTGAAGGAGCTGAATGGGAGCCAGAAGTAGTACACGTGGCATCTCAATTCCCCTTCCTTTAGAAAAAACCATATTTTTAATGCAGTAACTTTTTATTTCCATTAAGGCATTTTTAGCTGTGAAGTAAAGACAGTTAAGAGCAGTAGTTAAAACTGCAGCTTTTAGATGACAGTTCTGAAAGCCATTTCACAAAGTGATGCTAATGATATGCAGACATAGTTTCTTCAGAGTCAAAAATAGCTGCTGGGTAGTAGGGATGCAGAGGGTTGTTGTCAGGCATCCTAGGGAAGGACACTAAGCAACAAAAAGAGACAATACTGTTGTCTTTGCACAGGGCAGGAAGGAAGTGTGGAGTTTATAAAAAAATATATATTCTGTTTTGTTCTTTGTACTGAATACTAGCTCTAAGACTCCTCTGCTACACAGCATTCCAGGCAGCTGACTGGTTTTCAGATACCTGAATAAAAGTCAGTCTGACAGCCATCAAGGCTTCAAATCTGGAATTTTGACTGCATCTCAAGCAATGATTCATCTCATTAAATAAGTAGCACAGGGACCTGCAAGGTGCACAGGTGGAAAAAAACTATGGTGGCAGTTTTGGAGTTTGCCACTTCATGTAGAAATACAGCCTGTGTTTAAGAGCAACATTTTGTTCTGACTAGGAAAATCATTTAAAACCACGAGCAACAATTTGCAAGAACAGCTAGCATGAAAAAATTGAAAAATTGGGCAAGAAAAATGACCCAGCATAAAATACTGCTGGAACACTGCCACATTAAAAACATCATGTTCAAATAAGATATGAAGAACCTCAAGGCACATTAAAAATCAGCAATTTGAGTTCCTTTGATAAGATACTCTTTCTAAAACTGCAGTACTCAATTCCTTTGCATTATGTTCATTTACGCTGATTCCCAGTGGCTAAATCCTAGGATACTACAAGAGAATGGAATGCAAATGTCTTGGGGGGAGGAGGTGAAGAGGAAAAGGAAGTAGCTCTCAAAACACAGCAGGCATTAATCTAAATAATTTATTATAACAGACGAAGAATTTGGGCTCAGTGCATACCCATGACAGAATGTGGTTGACTGATTTAGTGCAACAGGAGAGGGGCCTAGATAGTTTAAAAGACTAAAGTTTCTCAGAGCTGGAAAGAGGTAGCTCTACCAAAACCCAGTGGGTCCTGAAGCACATGGAACTAGGTATTGGCAGTACTGCACTACTTATCAAGACCCTCTTTCTTGCAGCTTCCACATTCGGTTTCCCAAGCTACAACATTTTGCTTTTGGCCAATTCTGTTTATTCCCTACTCTGCTGCAGTCAAAACAGTGGCAGTTCTGTTTAATCCCAGCTCTCTGCAAGGTCAAACAAAGAACAGCACTGTTGCCCCTGGATTTTCCTTGCCTTCTGAGATTCTGATGTTTAGACTTATGTCTAACACTTTCCCATACTTCCTTCTGATAAACAGAGGGTTGTTTGCATTCCTCAGTGGAGGAAGAGAGCTGTCTGACTCTGGTCTGACTGACAGGTGAAGAGCCAGTGGAGTTGAGAGGCTAATCTTCACCTGTCCAATCCTCGACCATGGTTGAAATTCTATAAATAGACATGTCATGTAAATAAAGTTCTCTTTTCCTGTTCATCTGCTCAGAATCAGGTGTGTGCTTGTGTTCTGTCTCTTGTGTGTGTCAGCCACACCCACACAGCATGAAGTGGTAGAACCCAGATTTTATACCAGTCTGATGACACTTTCCAACACAAGCGCATTAGTTCTATCTGCTAGCACAGAGGCTTCCGTCTCCTCCCTTTCTTCCTCTGTGAGGAAGAATCCTTCAAGGAACAATGATCCCAGAATCACAGAATATTCTGCATTGGAAGGAATCTACAAGGACCTTTGAGTCTAGCTCTTAAATGAATGGCCTATAAGGGGATCAAACCCACAATCTTGGTGTTATTAGCACGCTGTTCTAAACAATGGAGCCAATCAGAGATACCAATAGATGTCCTTAAAACAAGACAAAACAAAACAAAACAAAACAAAACAAAACAAAACAAAACAAAACAAAAACAAAAACAAACAAAAAAAAACCCGCAAAAACTCCAAGGCTGAAACACATCACACTCATCGTTGAATAATTATTTCTTTTTCTGCATGCCTCACCTCCTTACAAAGCTTATGTCGGCACAGTAATCTCTCACCCTGTGACTGTGTGACATAACCATCTCTTACCCTCCCATAGTGAGGTGGCAAGAATGTCAACAAAAACGCATGTCCATCATGACTATGATTGACATACTGATGACTGACAAGTTTAGTAAAATACTTCGGGTGGTACTGTGTCAACATAAGGTGTTCCAGATTCATCTGAACTTTCTGATATTCATCAGTTCCCTCAGCTCCTATTAATTTTAATGGCAAGCAGCACTTCATAAACAAGGTCTGCAAGACCATAAATTGCCATTCCAGTTAATTATCAGTTCTGCCAAGAGCAATAGCTGGTATTGCCAATCCATATGAGCAGTTATAATAGTTGTTATGCTGCTTTTTGATGGCTTTAGCTATGGTTGGGATATGGAACTTCGGGCTTAGGGAGAGGGATAAAGTTCCAGAATGATTCCTTCCATTTCATTTGGTGTGCATCATTGCAGTTGACAAGTAACAGTCAAGTCTGCATATAAACACTGAGCACTCAAGATATTTCACTTGGCCAAATATACAGAGCTGATGACATTGCAAATGTCTGTAGTTAAAAGCCAGCTGAAACATACAAAGTAGAGAAAAGGAGTAGGAGAGCATCTATAGATAATTTATAAGGTGAACAACTAAAAAGCAAGGGAGATACAGGTGACAGGGATTTTCTTTGATTCTCTGCAGGATTTATTAAATCCTTATCTTTATTATTTACTTACACTCCATGTACAGTTCGTGAATTCTATCAGGCAGTCACACCCAATATCTCTCTCCTATTTTTAAACACAATTGTGAATAGATACCGGAGTCAGTCTAAACTCTATGGCAAAAAAAGAGGTGAATAAACTCCCTATCATACATTCAGAGACTGTAAATGCTAATTGGTAGCCATACATACTGTTGGAATAAGAGCACCTAAAAATCCTTGATTGTGTTATCTAGCCAGAAGTCTAATAATCCAAACATACAAATATATATAACATTAACATCTATGTTATTCTATAAAAGGTTGTTTCAACTATCAGAATATAAAAGCAGATGAAAATTCTGAAATTCTACCTGTGGGAAACTTAAAAACAAACAAAAAAATTAGAGTGAATGTATGAAATGGCAGTTCTGAAGAGAAAACTGTGCTGATCTTTCAGAACCTCCAATTATTTCTTCCGCATTTGGCAGGGATTCCCATTATTTCACAACAAAAAGTTGTACTGTATGATTACATATTACTATTATTGACGCCAGTACATGGATGTTCCATTATTTTCAATATTGTCTAGGGCAATTAGTAATTAGTACTGTTTGAAGAATCTCAATTTTTTCCTATTAAATTGTTTGACACAAAAACATTTAAATAATATTCCTATATATATAGAAGCAGACAATACATTAAGAACAAAAAAAGAAGAAAAATTAACATGTTTCAAAAGTTTGTGAATTTTTGTTTGGGAAGTTTCATTTTTTTTTTTCCTCTAATCCATAATTAACACACACAAAATGTTGTCAGGAAAATTAATACCTAAAAAATAAACATTTGCTTAGACAAGGCCGATCTCTTAATAAATCCAACAGCTATATACACCAGTCAACAATGAAAGCAGAGATGCAATCACAGTGAACACAAGCAGATGCTAATAGCCACTGGGCAGAAGGAATTCTCAGGCACTTTGCAGATCAGGGGCAACACATCAACTCCCCATACATGTTCCAAGACCTTCCCTTCTTCCAGTAACCACTTGTGCAACCAGGCTCATCTCCAAAATGCTAAAGGAAGATAAACTCTGAAACTATATGCCACTAAATGTCTTCCTAGTTATATGCAAGCTGTCACCTCCTCAACTTTTTAAAAAACATATTCACAAGAACAGTGCAGTAATAAGACTGGATAAATGACCATAAATGTTCAGGTAGAACTTCTATTCATGTTAAAGGTTTAAGCAGCAAAGGGATAAAAGCCCAAAGCTTACATCTTTAGCCAAAGTCTCTACTTGATTTGTACAACACTGGCTCAGCACAAACTAAAATCCCATCTCTCTCTTGATGCTACTCTGCAAATGAGGCACAAAAACCAGAGGTAGTTAATGAATATGATGCATTATTTTCTTTCCAGAGTCAGCACAATGTTGCTTGGCACAGGTGCATATTAAAAATTATGAATCTGAAAAGTTCACTTTGATTAATTACTCTGATTTTCACATTCACCACCTCATACAAAGGGAAGGCGGATGATGATGTTGAAAATATTTCTCCCTTTTCTCCCTGGGTATTTTGTGCTACCTTTTTTTTTAAGGAAACCAACAAAAAATAAAACCCTATTTTTCAGCATCTATTTTTAGCTATAACGTTTTAGAGCTTAGAAGAGGAGTCAGATTGTCTTAAAACACAGCTCCAAGAAAGGTGAAGAAGAATTAGGAAAGCTTCTGAAACAGTCAAACAGTTGTTGAAAGAAAACCACTTCCTTATCGAGCAGGGATGTGTAGACACAATTATTGCCAAAACTCTTAATATTCTTCACAGAAGTAAACATTTTTCAACTCTCAGGCCAAGAGTATGAGGTGTAGGTGATAAGCATTTATACTGAAACTCTTTTCCAGAAGCCAAAGACTTAAACAGTGTCCTCAAAGTGCTCAGATTCCAGGGAACTCCAAATCAGATCTGACCCACTATGGGTTCACCAGACCCATCACCTGAGTGATATCAAGACAATTCAAAATTGTAACATGTTCTATCATAGTTTCCACCAAAAAAGGTTTTCAGTATGTAAGCTAATAATTTTGAAACTGCGGCCAAAACTTAGACCTGCAAATCCATGGCCTATACAACACAGTCTAGAAATCAGACCTTTCGACTCAAATGTTTCTGACTTCAAGGTCATCTAGATCTGAGTCTGATCACTCTGACATCCTCTATAAAATGAAGAAACATTTCCATCCTGCATGGAATAAAACAACAATGGCTCCCCAACTACCATGCTCAAGTTTAAAATAAACAGTCCACCAGAGTGAGACAAATGTGACATGAAACATAAATAAAAACACAGATGGAAAGCATGCTTGCTTGAACATTACCAGCACCAACTAAGTATCCTTAAATAACTGAATGTGGTTTTCTCATACTTTGTGCCATCCAAGACAGCCAACAGTCACCAATTCAACCATAAGAAGATAGTGAAACTGACAGTACCATTTTTTTAAGCAAAGTCACTTAACTACAAGTATCAGAGCATCCTTGCTGTTGGATCACATCAGGTCCAACTAGACATTTTGGAGAAGGATGTATTTTGATTTCCACCATCAGCAAAAGGGAAAGTGAGCTAGACACGACTAATGATTTTCCAAAATTGCAGGAAGAATTTCATAATACATATGATAACATATAGGCAATATCACCCAGGCAATCCATTCTAATTAGTTCCTTTGGAGCAGATTACTTTCAGTAGGCTCACAAAAATTGAACTTGATTCACTGGAGACACTCTGGGTTCAGTTATTAATATCTTAGCCCTTAAAAAAGGAAAGGTCTTTAAAGCATACATTACAAGTATGCTTGTCAATAGAAATCAAGGTAGTATCAAGATGTTAATTTTATTTATTTAATTCTAAGTAACAAAACAACTCAAAGAAAAAGAAAAGGAAAAAAGAAAAAAATACATATTCTGTCACTGATTAACAAATTCAGTTATAATCTACCTGAATAAGCCTGGAGCAGAGATATCAAGAGTGTTGCAGCAGTTCCTAAATTTGGATTAAATTGACAATACGATTAAACAAGTGCAAGATTTATTCCAAGGCCCTAGGGATACTGCTGGCCAACACTTGACAGGGGAGGGAGGTAAGAGAGACATGCATCCCATGCCCATGCCAGCTGATGTGATTAGGGCTGGTCAGCCTGCCCATTCCTGCAGAGGCTGCATCTGTTCCTGAGAGCAGTTGCCTTAACACATGGAGTCATATTCCTGCTTACCAACTCCAAGTCTCATTCTAGTTGAGGTGAGCCAAGTCCTGATAATTCTCAAGCATCTCCATGCCTCAAATGACACTAGAAATGGGGAGAATATGCCTGCTCCAGAAATAAGAGGACTGAGCCTGTAGAACCATATACACATTTAACGAATTGTTTTAACAGTTACAGAGCTGTGTTTCTATTTTTCTTTGGAATCAACTTTTACATTGTAACTTTTACATTATAGCATAGGAAAAAAGCAAATGGGAAACTGAAAAGTTTTGCTCAGATGCAGTTACGATGTTTTAAATTTCCCTTTGGGAAACTCTGATCTTCCTTACTATCAGTTCAAAACAAAGGTATAAAAAGAAAGTTATCAAAAGAATCAAAACATTTCCAAAATAAAATTTTAATCTTAATACCAGGAACTATACATAAGATAAATATAAGCTACATGAAGAAAACCACGACCTAATGCTGCAAAAATTTATTTTGTTCTATACTTTGCAGTTTTCATCTAATGAAAATGGATCATAATGAAATTGACTTATATTTTTTCTTTTTTATGCTCAAGTAGTATAGCTTTTTTTAGTCTCCCAGTTCCACACAGGATATAATGAACTACTAAAATCAAAGTCACCTTCTTCTATTACTCAGCTAATAACAGGTGTAAGCAATTATCTAAGGTAAGGCAAGTAGTTCATAATGGGGAAAGTAAAACCCCATCTCTGATTAGATGCTAAAAAACTGGATTTAAAAAAAAAGCACACTGGCAAAAATAAAGCAAAAAAAAAAAATTACCAAAAAAAACCCAACCCAAGTAAAACTATAATTTAAAAACAAAACAAAACAAACCACATCAAAAACAAGAGCATCTTAGATTTTGGGGTGGTTTTGGCTGGGACAGAGGTAATTTTCTCCACAGTAGATAGTATGGGGCTAAGTTCTGTTTTGCTTTTGGGCTGGAAACAGTGATGATAACACAGGAATCGTTTTGCTATTGATGACCAGGGCTTACAAAGGGCCAAGGCCTTTTCTGCTTCTCACACAGCCCTTGCCAGCGAGTGGCCTGGGAGATACACAGGGAGCTGAGAGGGTACATAGCCAGAACAGATGACCCAACTGGCATTGTGCTCAGCATACAAATCTGGGGTAAAGAAGGAACTGAGAGACATATTTGGAATGATGGCATTTGTCTTCCCGAGTAACATGTGATGGAGCCCTGATTTCCAGAGGATGGCTAGACACCTGCCTGCCTGCCCATGGAAAGTGGTGAATGGATCCCCGTCACAGTGAGGGTGGCTGCAACAAACGTCTAGCTCCCCTGACTTCAGGGTGAAGGTGGCAAAGATAAGAAAGGAGTGGGAACAATGGAGTCACCTGGAAAAGAAACACTTTAATTGAAAACAAGAAAGGAACGGTGCCCAGAAACCATGTGCAGTATAGGATCAAATTCCAAAGACAGAAACAAGGGAGAAGTAACCATAAGTTACAAGGAAGTCTTGGGGGTGACATATTGTAGAAACAATACCATATAGCGAACACAAATAACCAATAGGGGAGTAGAACTTGGACTAATTAACATAACAACTCCAAAAGGCTCTTGGGAGGAGACCGCAGGCTTGCTGTGACTTTGATGAATGTTTTCCAGGGCTTGAAGCTAGGCTTGGTTTTGCAAGGTGTGAAGTCCAGCTGACCCTGTGTTGCAGCCAAGCTGACTCCCACATCTCTCCTTCCCTTTTAGCAATAAAAATGGAACTGAGGGAACTTCATAAAACACTATAGAAACATGTAAACAGACATGGACTACTACCAACAACAGAACAACAATAACTATAAGAATTAACAACCCTGTTTTAAACATAGACAGCACCCAACACTTTAGCTTTCTAAGGGCTTTAACTTTTGAAGAGTTCATCAAACCAGTCTTTCTCTTCTGTTTGAAACTTTTTGAATCCTTCCCTCAGCACCTAAATGCTTTTATGAATTGACTCACTGTGACTGGAGAGGTTCATAAAACATATTCCTTCAAAGTCCTCACAGCTGTGCCCATGTCCTAAGAGTAAGAAGTCTATTGCTTCCCTGTTCTGCAAGGTGGCATGTATAATGGTGTCAACATCTAAGAGCAGGCCATTTAACACAGAAGAGGTAGCATTGATTTGCTTACTTAGCAGGCATTCAAGACAGTCTAATTGTCCTAACTAACCTGCACCCAACCAAGGTAACTATAATACGGCAGCTGCTATTCTCCTGCTTTTACTCCAATATGTAATATCATCTTTACAGTGAGCTTCAAAATAGTGTATAGATCTTTTTGCTTTATTCTTTTTGCCATGAATCATCTTAATATTGGGTGCCAGCAAAGTAAGTCTCCCTAAGCTACAGTATCTGTCTTTAATATGGGAAGGAATACTAGGCCATGCTCTGTCCCCGCAAATAAGAAACACATCCTGCAGCAATTGAAGTGGGTGGCTACTGCACCAAGAAATTATGGGAGAGGTGTAACTACACCATCAGGTCTGATTTTTATAAGCAGGATGGTATGGGGACATGTCCCATCTGATAGTTTCTTTGTCTTTTGTAATACTGTGTCTTTCACCCTTTTCCCATCTTGGTCGATAGAAAAACTTTATGCAAAAATCCATTTTTACAGAGCCGAGATTTTCGAGTTCCTGAGGTTCAAGTGGTGGATGTGAGAGCTTCTGGGTCCAATAGTCCCAGGCATCAACAGGGTTGCATTTCCATTTGCCATCAGGAAGATCACCTTTGCATACTAGGGATGGCATACACAGTTATCAGCCACACATCCGCAGGTAACCTCACTAGACAGGTGAAAAAGGGGTCATCAGGGCTAGAAACCGACAGGCACAGGGTGTCTTGTTTTATGGTTTTAGCCAAAGTTAGCCATATGCTATGTTTTGGCTGTGGGACTACCAACCCATTAGCAAGGAGCATGGTTTCAAACAGGCTGAGGAATGTGAATAGAAGCTTCCTATGAATCATCTTGGGAAGAGCTATTGCTTCCGGGTGTCAAAACTGTCATCTGGTGGTTCTTGTTCTGGGATGGATTGGGGGTCCCTCTGGTGGATCCTTGTTCAGTGGCTTTAAGTGTGGTTTGATGTTTTATGCAGGGGTCCACCAAGGTCCTCTACCTTTGGAGACACAAGTGTATTCTTCTACCAAGTAATTAATGGAAATGGCCCCAGGATCCGGCTTGTTTCAGAGTCTTTAATTAACCCTGGTGGCCTTTCTTTCAATTGAGCTTGTGATGTGTTAGAAAAGTGTTGGACAAAGGGAGGGCTAGGCTCCATAAATTAATTATTTAGAAAATTAAAGACGTATACATACTTACTTATTCTCTCTGTGGTGGACAGGGTCTCTACTCCCTCTTTCTGTTAAAAAGACACTTAAGAGAACCATAACGGTCTCTCAACAATAGATTGGCCTGTGGGGGAGTGAGGAGTACCTGTGGTGTGGGTAAATCCCCATTGATTAAAGAAGTGTTGTATCTTGTGAGAGGCATAAGCTGGTCCATTATCAATTTTTATTTCCTGAAGGATACCCAGGGCTGCAAATGCTTGGAGGAAGTGTTTAATTGCATCTGCAATTGTTTCTCAAATGTGGGCCAAGGCAAAAATGGCACCTGAAAAGGTATCAATCTGTTTGCCATATCTGCAGACTGCGGTGTCCTCTAGGTTTGACTCCTACCCCAATGGATGGTGAAGAGAACTTTTGACAGTTGGGGCACGTACTTATGATTGCCTTTGCCTGGTCTCTGGTAATGTAAAGCATTCTACATAGTGCATGGACATTTTGATGGAAGAATGTGTGGCTAAGCTTTGTCTGCTCAAAGATATTAGGTAGTATTGGCAGCATAGTCATGGCAAGTGTGTCTGCTTGGGCATTACCTTGTACCAGTGGTCCAGGTAAAGAGGCATGAGAATGGATATGTGTGATAAAGTAAGGATGCTGCCTTTGGGACAGAAGGAAAATTAAATTTTTAAGCAGAGAATATAGCTGACCATTAGCAATGTGTTTTAAAAATTAATTTTCAGCCCTTTCAACAATTCCTGCTATGTATGCTGAATCCATGACCAAATGAAAAGGGCAAGTAAATTTAGAAAATGTTCTAACAACTGCAGCCAATTTTACAACTTGGGGAGAACCTTTAACAATTTCAATATCTGATTGCCAATCATTGGTATCAGGGTCTTGCTGGATTGTTACTGATTTGTGAGATTTTTCCCAACCCATGTGTAAATAGAGTGAGGGCTTTGAGGGGTTGATTACTTTTTAAGGGTTTAGGAATCAAATTAAAGTTAGAATGCAACAATCTGTGCTTAGAGCAATGGATAGATGGATTTGACCTGTAGTTTTCTAGGGCAATCTGAAGATCTGACTGCTGCAGAAGCCAATTTAAATAAGAAGAGGTTAGAGGTAAAAATATTATTGAGAAATCTTTTACAGACAGGGAAGTTAGGCAAGTTCTAGCTCTCATAATCAGCTAAGCCATCGTCTCAGGCTGTGTGGTAATCGTCTTCCCTGGTTGGTGAGAAAGGAAAACCCATTCCAAAATCAACAGGGGGTTGGGTAGCTTAGGATCCCACTGAAAAAGTGAAACATAAGGTTGGGATCCCTTCCCCAAAACTACCAATGGAAAAGGTAATAGAGAGTCCATCCAATGTGTCTGACAAGTCTGTATGGCTTGGGATACTTTATTCAGTGCACCTTTTGCTTCTGTTGTTAGGTGTCTTGGAGAGTCTAAGATCGGATCTCCTTTTAATAATGTAAACAATGGATCCAGATCTTCATTTGAAATCCCCAACAGAGGTTTTACCAACATCATGGTCCCAAGAAGTTTTTGCATATCTTGCAAAGTCCAAGAGTTTTCAGTAAGTTGCAGATGTTGCAGTTGTACAGTATGTGATGAGATCTGGTATTCTAAATATTTCCACAGTGCAGTCCTCTGTACCTTTTCTTCAGAGATGGTTAGTCCTGCTCTCTGAATAATTGTGACAGTGTCTGATAATGTTGTGTCCAATGTTGAGATATCCTTGGCATCAAGAAGAATGTCATCCATATAATGGTAGATGACAACTTGTGGATGAGTCTCACAGACAGGAGTTAAAACTTTGGCAACAAACCACTGCTATGGTGAAAATGTTTTTTGTGCCCTGGGAGAGCACCATCCAATGATAGCTCTGAAGAGAAGCTTGCCTATTATTGGTTGGTACAGAAAAGGTAAAACGAGGAACATCGAGCATTCTATTGAAAAAAAACATTCCTTTAAATCAATAATGATTAAATGCCAATCTTGGGAATCATAGTTGGTGAGGGAAGGTGGGGTGGTTTGTATTAATTTTTTTTATTTTTTTTTTGCAAGAAAGGAAAGGAACTAGTTATGGAATAAATTCTCTCTAAGGACCTTGGCAGCTTCCCTTAGACCCAGNGGGGGAGGGTGGACAAGGGTGAGGGGGGCCAGGCCAGGCTCCACTAGAATGGAATGCAGCCAAAGCAACCACCACCAAGGTGGTTTTCTGGCTGGGCCCCTGCTATCCTAGACCAGCCCCAACATGGCTGCTGAAGAATGCTCCATCACATGGATAAATCAGACTCTTGTTTCACTATAACACATGAAATGTCTATGAGGTAGTGGAACATTCACATTGTAGACATGAGCAAAGACTTTCGTGCTGAAGTAAANTGTCTGATTTTTAATATTGACAAATTGCTACACCAGTGAAAAAGTTAATGGGCCTTTGTGAGCACACATGTAAAGACGAACAAACTCTGGGGAGCTCTTTCTTTCTTCAGCCTGAGTTCAGGTAACAGCTGGTCCAGCCCCTCTGTGCGGCCAGGCAGGTCAGGCTGGGTAGGGCCATAGGGCCAGGCAGGCTCTGCTGCAGGGCTGGGCTTCTTGGAAAGCCCACCAGGCCCCATTCTGGCAGGACACCCCTGCTCCAACGCAGAGCCAGCTGAGCCAGGTTCCTGTTCCCAGCGTGGCTAGGCGAGCCTGCAGGGCANGAGAGAGAGAGAGAGGAAAGAATGTGATGCCCATTGCCCCTAATGATGAAGAGAAGATGTCTGCTCCCAGAGTTGAAGATGATTTCAGAATCAGATGAAGAGAACTTTGCTCTAAGCTTTGCTCATCCTTAAAATAAAACCCCATAAGTTGACATAAATTCGGCTGTGGAAAGGTTGAAAAAATAGGAGGGGCTTCACGATAGCAGATTCCTAGGTGGCTGTTATTCATAAAAATTAAAAGCCACAAAAGAACTGTTTCTTTGTAGAGAAGTCTCCACAGACTAAAAAGAGAGACTCCTCTCCCTAAGTAAAATAGAGAAAGACTATTTTAGATAAAGTAAAATTATTGATTTGTTTCTATATGTTGTCAGTGTGAAAGAAAAGAGTATGGGGGGAGGAGAAGTGTTCTGAAGGTTTTATTGTGATTCTTCTTATTTTTTCTTTCAGTTTTTGTTTATAAAGCTTTTCTTTATACCCTTCAAAGTTTGAGCCTGCTTTTCTCCCCCTCCTAATCCTATCTCACAGCAAAATTGAGTAAATAATTCTAGTGAGTGCATTAACAATTTGGCCAACACCAAACCCATCACATATTCAGTACATTAGCCAAAAAATCTCAAATTAGCAAATCAAAACCACAATAGAAGGCCTGGTTGGAGAGCACCCATGTCCTCCATGACCTTGTTGATTTTTCTGACATAATGTAAGAGTCACCACTTGTTATATTTTTTGATGACAAAAATGGGGGTATTCTGGAGTGAAGTGGTAGGTGTTATGTGTCCCTTTTCAAATCGTTCTGCTACTAGAGAATTCAGTGCAGCCAATTTTTCTTTAGGGAGAGGCCAGTGATCAACCCACACAAGGTCATCAGTCTTCCACATTAATTTAGGAGTGCCATACTGCTCAATGGCCCCAATCAAAAATCCATCTCTAGGCAGATCTCCCATTGCATTAAAGTGTGTCTCCTCCACAAAATTATGGGTGCCCCCATCCTTACCATAAAAGGTCTTGTCGTGGCACTACAGCCTTTAGGTCCTTCAAATTTAATCAGTTCTGCACTCCAGATACTGCCACTGTCACCTCCGATTCCTGACAGTGTTCCTGGGGCAGTTGTGAGAGCCTAGTCAGGATGCCACTTGGATCAAGAGATAACTATTATGGCTGCACCTGTATCTATGAGTCCTGTTGAAATAATCTTTTTGGTGTTAAACTGTAGAGTACAGGTGATTTGTGGTCAATTATGGCTTATTATTTAATGAGTCCACATTACCGAGGACTCTGAGATACCATCAACATCCTGTTTGGGAAGCAAAATAGCTTGGGCAACTGCTAGTCCCTGAGGTATAAAACAGTGTGTATCTGGACACATTACCAGGACTGTGATCTCCTGGTTTGAGGTCACTGACATTATGGATGGTATTATGGAAAATCCTTCAGTTATAGCTCAGTGATTTCCTAGAATCAACAGTTCACAGGGCTGGTCTTTGGGCCCATGTTATCCTGTGGGAATTACATAAATGGAACAGTCAGTTAAAGTAAGAGATTTTGCACTCGCTAGCTCCAATTTTGCACCTGGTGGCAAAGCTTGGAGATGAGGTGTGGAAGTTCGGTACTACATTGTCTTTGATGGATGCTTGAATCACTTGGCCTTTGGTGACTGCAGGCATTTTTGGCTTGAACATTTCTGTCATAGCACAAGAATGTCTCACACTCAGCTGGTAGTTTTTCAGTAGCTGCCTGGTGTTGCTAGCTCTTGGGCAATTCCACCCAATTTGGTGTTGATTTCTATTAGGGACTGGGTACCCCCCTTCCCTCTGGAAACAGTCTCTTTTAAAATGCCCTTGTTGACCACACTGTAAGCATGTATTTGGGCCCTGTAGATGTTGCTGGGGCCCCTTAAAGAGGAATTGCATGGCCACTAAGGCTTCTGCAACTCCTTACCCAATGATCTGGGCTTGTACAGGTGCTACTGTGTACATGCTCTGTTGTCCCAAGGTGGTTACAAGCCTCAGTCATTTGTAAGAGTGTTGGTTCTGGCTCTGGCAGAAGGCTAGGTAGTACCTTTTTGCATTCTAGGTTTGCATTGGACACTGCCAATGATTTTAGTAGTTCGTTCTTGGCTTTTTCATCCCAGACCTGTTTTTCTATGTCTGTTTAAGGCAATCAGTGAATTTCATATAAAGCTCTCTGGGCTCCTGCTTTATATATTCAAGGCTGGGAGTGCTACCATCAGGAACTTGAACCAATGCCTTCCGAGACGTATTCTTTATTTCATCAAGTACCTGCCTAGGGATGTTTATCGCCTGATCATCTGGTTGGATATACTGTCCTTCTCCAGCCAATTTGGTAATTGAGATGTTTATCTAATGGAAATCCATACACATCCTATAATAAAGTTTTGGTAGCTACTTAAGTACCATGCTCTCATTATACTTTGTGGGATTATATGACCCCATTCTTAACGCGAAAGGAAATAGCTCACCTGGACATAGGAATAAGAGGGTATCACACAATAGTAGAAGTAAGAGACAAAACAAGTGAGTCATTTACAAGCAATTTAAATGAATTAGAAGCTCTAGACTACTTCTCTCATGTAGTCACCAAAACAGACCTCAATCAAGAGCTTTGATGTGAGTCACAATAAGCACATAATCTGAAAGGCAAGAAGAGGGGGTTGAAGCAAAACAGTCTTTCAAAGTAACACTTTGAAAGCTAATCTACTCAGCTCTGGAAAGGATGCAGATGTGCAGCTTCAAACAGGAAAGTTCATCTAGTTTCTATATTGGAATCTTTTCAGTCCTTTTGCTACATTATCTTGATAATTTTTCCAAATATACTGGTGAGAGGCAGGGAGAAAAGATGCCTGATAATTGACAGCTTGTTAATAGTAAAGTAATAGGCAGTAACAGGTACTAAAGATGAAAGATTCTTTGGGAAGGGAAAAAGAAGAAGGTTTATGTCTTGTTTGGGAAGCCCTAGGTGGGGTTTGGTTTGGGCGGTTTTTTTAATCTCTTGTTTTAAAGGTCCAGCTTTAGTGTTTTTAACACCATTTGCTTTCTTTAGACAGCAAATTGTCTACTAGAAACACCATCTTTGTATTTCGGCCTGATCTGTCAAGCAGAAAGCATCCACATTTCAGTAAACATAAGAAGGCAGATTCTTTAATAATCTATCCAAAACACAAATTTAGAAAAGCAAAAAAGCCTTGAAATCACCTTTAAAGGCAAAAAGTTTTAGCTACACAGAAATAAGTAAATAAAAAATAAGGCTTCATTACTTCATTAACTCAATGTATGACATTAATACAGTTGATATTTTTCTCATCTTTTTCATTCCTACCCTCAACAGTTCTTTTCCCAGTATTCTAGAGAAATTATAAAAGTAGGTAAACTCATATTATACTAGGAGTGTTATCTTTGTCGCCCAACTTCTACTCACTTATGAAACTTTTACTGTGCTTTAATAGGAGCCTCCAGTTTAATATTGTGTAAGTGTACATGAAAACTGTCATGAATTAAACACTATCACCTAAGAGTATATGTCAAAGACCTTGGTCCAAGTCCTGGCTGAGCACCCTCTCAGGACAGGTGGAACTTCACATGCATGAAAATAATTTAGGTCTTTGATCAATACTTGTCTATGGCAGTGAAAGACACTAGAGCAGTTAGCTATGGCTGTAGGAAGGCCGCCACCCTGCCTGCATAGTCAGCAAGAGGGATGTGTTCTCAATTCTCCCACTTCATGGCAAAATCTGATGGCTTGCTTTACACTTCTGAGGGATTGAAGCAGGGATGTCAGACTCGTGTTGAACAGCCTGAGGCTCACAGACACATTCCGTCTCTCCAACTCTTCTCAGGGGAAGGAGGGACACCTCGGAGAAGTAACTTCAACTGCTACATCTGTCAACACCTTGGTGGGAAGACATGCACGATTATTCTACTTTGAAATGAGCATGGGTTAAGAGTATATGACTGCAAATTTAGTATGACACTTGTTTTAATTATACAACTTGACAGTTAATATACCCAAATCAAAAAATGAATTATATAGAAAAAGTTCTACTTTTAGATTCAAGAATGATTAGGGAAAAAGCAAAGTTTTGAGTGGCTTACTACTAGGCCAGAGATTACAGGAAACATTCTGGAGCAGAATTTAACCTACCTTTAAAAAAATTGATAGTAGTTATTTAAAAAAAAAACACCCTTACAAATTTAAGTGAGGTTGTCACATTGCAGCCAGCTCTAGAGCAATAGTGACTCAGTCCTCCTTAACCTAGGGTCTGGTAAACTCTGGCAAACTTGGTCACAACTTTACTTAAAATCTGACCTACAATAGGAAGTTACATGTCCATCTGTGTAGGTTGTGTAGCCACTGTTGAATATCACTGTGATGACTCCTAAAAAGAAATGTAGAAGATGAACATAACATGTTTGGAAACAGTGGAAGTGGGAAAAAAACCTGTATCAAGCCCCAAAAAACACATCACTAGAAATTACCTCCTTAGGGAACCACTGCTTGGCTAATCCTCAGGATCCTTCCAAAACCCAGGATATCTTTTTCCAGCACTGACTGGTTGTTTGGAGCAGCTACAGAATATATGTCAATTCACAGTGATTTATTTTTCATTTGGCCTAAAAGCTCCTTCTGCTTGGACATTAAAATGCTTTAGGCCACACTTCAATTGAGGAAAAACCATCTCTATCTTAACTGAAACTCAAAGTGCTCAGACTGCTTGTAGACTGCAGCATATGAAGTTAAATATGAAATATCTTCACAGAAATTAATGTGGGATTTTGAGCCATTCCTTCTACTCTTTCAGTATTGTAGGAGCCAGAAGCAAAATTTGGTGGAAAACTGGTGGAAGAAGTAAGCTGGCAGATTGTGTGCACACATACTAGGGTACTTCCAGTGGGAGTAACCATGTGGCATTGTGCATAGGTTTACAAGGACTCTTCTCGAGCATCTGAGCAATGCTTTGGGAATAAAGCAGTGCTACTGCCCTGGTATACATTGTTATTTCTTCAGAGGCTGGTATAGCAAATGAATGAAAGCCTCTTTCCCACTTTAATTTTCTTAGCACAGATTAACTTTGCAGGTAAAGTTTTTAATTAAAATCCTGTAGCTCGATTTCCTGCATCTAAGCATGCCTTGACCTTATTTCCAGGAAGCAAGTGAAATTCAGTTCAGCTTTTTCTTATTAATTTAGATTCAAACACTAAACAGAACTAGTGAAAAGCATCATTTAAGATGAACCTGATAAAAGCATCAGTAAACTGCCTAGCTGTCATGCATGAAATTCAGGCTTGATCCAGAAATGAAGCAACTATTCATTGAACTAAATAAAATTATGTTGTTAGGTGATGTTCCTATTTTTTTCAATATCAATTCATTGACCTGTACTAATGTTATATGCTTTTTTTACCCAATCTATTAAGTAAGATCCAGAAACCAGTTTTTGATTATTTCTGACTGAAATTTCTGGCAGGCAGCAAATGTCATAATACGAGGTGATTAATTCCAGTGAAAGCAGGAAGATATAGGCTTTATAGGTAAAAGAGAAGTTCTGAGATAAGAAAAAAATGATAGCTCAAATATATGATTTTTCAAGGTGGCATCCAAGAACCACCAAGGACTAGAAAGCCTTTGTAAACTGCAGTAGATTGAATCATGCATAACACGCTCAACTAGGAACAAGCATCTCTTTACAAATGCAAATAGGGCTCTTTCCTTCAAGGGCAAATACAAAACAGAAAATAGGCCTGTCTGTGTAGGGGTTGGACTCATCTTCCAAACCATCTCATTTGACTTCTGTCATATGAAATAACTTCCAGTTCTTTTAGTGGCAATCAATACTGCCTGCTTCAATTAATCTGAAGCTAAATCAAATTAGAAACAGTGTCACTGGTGTAATGACTGACAACTGATCACTTCAGTATTCCTCTGATGCTCCATTGTGGAAACTATATCCAAAAGAGCCAAATGTTTCTTCGATTTTTGTACGCTTTGGGTTGTGATTTTTTACTTATTTTTTAAACTTTCTCCAAAATTAATTATTTGAATAAAATTATATTCAATACCTAAGAACAATCATTTTAATATCATTCACAAGAACCAGAATAATGTCACATATAACTAGACAAAATGAAAACATTGAACTCCAAACACATCAGGAAATTCACTAAAGAAAAGCAATTCCTAGCAAAACCTCAAATTTTATTAGAGTCATAAAAATAGAAAGGTGCAGAGTATTATACTGCATATACATATGATATATATTATATGGCATTTTCACAAGGTGATTTATCATGCAGCATTTCAAATGACAAGACAAATGACAACTGAGATTGAAGAAGGAGGTAAGTCCTTAAAAGTTTATCCTGTTTTTGTTAGAGTTTATCTCTAGGGGGATTCAAGATGGTAGGAGTAGAGAATATCTCTGAAAATTTTTTTAAACAGAAGATTTTAAGTGCATTTTTATATCATTATTTGTGTTCCAAGCTGTTCTGGTTTAACCCCAGCAAGCAACCAAGCCCCACACAGCCACTCACTCTCCCCCACCAGCAGGACTGAGGAGAGAATCAGAAACATAAAAGATAGAAAACTTGTGGATTGAGATAAAGGCAATTTAATGGGGAAGGAAAAAGCCGTGTACAGAAGCAAAGCATAACAAGAAATTGATTCAGTGCTTCCCATGGGCAGACAGGTCCCATGGGCAGACAGGTCTTCAGCCCTCTCCAGCAGAGCAGGGCCCCATGACACGTAACAGTGACTTGAGAAGTCAAATATCATCCCTCCAAATGTCCCGCCATTCTTTCTTCTTCCCCCTACTTTCTATACTGATGAGCATGATGTCACATGGTCAGGAATGTCCCTGTGGTCAGTGTGGATCACCTGTCCTGGCTGTGACTCCTCCCAACCTCCCATGCACCCCCAGGTTCCCAGTCAGTGTGGCCATATAGAAAGCACAAAAGATCTCAGTTCTGTGCAAGCTCAGCAATAACAAAACCTCTCTATATTATCAACCCTATGTTCAGCATAAATCCAAAACACAGCCCCACACCAGCCGCTATGAAGAAAATTAACTCTACCCCAGCCAGAAACAGCACACAAGCACACCTCTATTTAACCAAACTTAAGAGCATCCGTGCCATTCAATTACATTCTGGCTCTTAAAAGAGGCCATCTGCTTCATTAATATATGAGTCTTTCTAAAAAGAAATAAAAATCCCTAGACAATAAGAGTGACTTTATTATCTCCCCACATTATTACTACAGGCCCAACTCCATTTAGAGTTGAACAAAGCAAATGAAAGATGACAGTTTAAATTCATTTGGAGTATCAGTAAAAAAGAAATTATTTTGGTTTAAGACAGTATTAGTTTATCTTACTTTTAGGTAAATTTTTGGCAAAGTAAGGTAAATAAGTTTGAGCAGGTTTGAGATGCATGCTGTAGAATCTCTGCTTCTCAGACAAGGAATAAACAATGGAAGACAGTTGAAATTATACATATGCAATTTGGGATTTTTTTACTGTATTTTAAAGAACAGGTATAAGCTAGATTTAAATAAGTTTCTGTTATTAAAAAGGAATGTTCTTTAAGCTTTTTGCACAGATTTCTCTTCCAAAAAGCACAGTATTCAGGTAAAGAATTGGACACCTGACTCCATAAGAAATACTTGTCACAAGGACCTTTATGATCACAAGACACAGCAATCAGCAAAGGACTTTGGAGTTCTTGCTTTGTTTTGAGAGACCCAAAGTCCTTTTCAGATCTAATGTATGAAAGCCCGCACACATACTGGTAAGTGGTTACATGATGAACATTCCCTCCCAAGGGCAACAAAAGATAGCTCTGCTGGGACAAGATGTTGCTCAGTTGGAGCAGCAGCAGCAAGGTTTGAGTCTGTGATAAGACAGAAAGGAAATTCTCTCATGAAAATATCTGGGACTGAAGATGTTCTGATGCTATACTTATTGGGCTTGAACCCATGTTCTCATAAGCACAAGGAGAAATACAACCCCTGAAAAGGGAGACACACTTTTCAGTAAAGCCCCTTTAGGATCCCTGCTGGATTAATTTTCTCTGTTCCTCTCCCACCTCTCAAATATCTATTTATCATGATACATTGAATTTAATAGAAGAAAAAAAAAATTCATCACAAAAACTGAAGTGATAGGTTCTTGTCCTTCTGTTGGGGAAGTTGTGGCTAAGTTCAATCTGACAAGTGGCTTGTAGGCAACCATTGGACTTTGGCTAGTTTGGTGGAAGATACACAGATTCAACATTAACACATAGCACAGATGGCCAAGGCATTTAGCTCCACAATGACTGAGCCTCCATATTTTTCCTGGACTTTGTCTGCAGAGAGGAAATATTTATGTCTTCAAAACAGTATTAATGTGATTTTCTTTGGCATATTGCAATGCCAAAGGAAAGCTCACTGTTCTGGTAAATACAGAAGGAAAAGACATTTTAACAGTTGATTTTTTGCTTTTGTGGGGTGTTTTTCCCAGTTTTGAATTTTCACTTTGAGCAGTTGTCTGGTGTTTGCATTTAGCATCAACACACCAGCAGTTAACCTGAATGAAGTTACCTTCCCTCTAGTAGAAGAGATGATGAGATTCATTTCATGTCAGTGAAATCAAACATTTGGAGAACAGCTTTTAATCAAGATCGATACTTATAATGAGAAAAGGGCTTAAAACCTAGCAAAGCAATAATGCACATATTAGTTTTTTGATTGAACATGCTGATAACCTCAGAAACAAACACTGCACCAGTCAACCTGCAACAAACATAATGGGACTGCCACTTTCACAGGGGGTTTGATTCAATCAGTCACAAATCTTCACAAAGGCAGACACCAAAATACTGTGCACCCCCAGCTACATCACTGCTCTTTTATCCAACACATTTCAGCAGAGGCTTAGTCCCAAAAGACATTGCTAAATCTTTTTCTTCTTATTATTTGAGGTATAATTGACTTTTCTAAACAATATACAGTTATGTTAACCATTTCATTTTGTAGGCAAGAAAATAATGACTGTGTTTTCATTTTAATGCATAATTCCAGCCCAATAATCCTACAGGGAAGGTTTTTAATAAGACATGAAGTTTCAGAGGAAGAGAAAGCAGTAGCATAAATGGCCTATTCCTATTCCTTCTGCAGTACTTGTTTTCAGTATCTGAAGTAAGAGACATTTAATACCCTTTGGGTTTTATAATTTTATAATTTTACAGTTTTCTACTAATGAGTATCAAGGAATGCAGTGCTGTCTAGATATAGTGCTAATTAGCAGGGCTACTTATACAGCCAAATTTGGTCTGGATCTTAACACTGTTTTCTCCCAAGATATAATTAAATTATCAAACTCATGAAGGCTCTGTACATCTGCAGATAATCCAAATTTCCCCCCTCAATTCCTTGGCTACATAAAATTTGTACAGTGGGAAATCCTTCCTGTCTCAAACTGGGAAGAAAGGAAACTACAGATTTTGTGATCTAACCTTTTGAGTTTCATGCCCTGAAGATATGCAAATGGAAACAAGGTGTTCCAACAATCTGCTGCCCAAAATTTTCAATGAAATAGACAGTTTCCCGGTAAACGTTTTGATTTTCTGAAGTGAAAAAACATTCAGCTGGAAAACGTGCAATCAGCTCCATTAAATACCATGAAAACCACTAAAATATTGATAATTTCTGTCTGCACCAGCTTGCTAATCAGCACCAAAGAGACATTCTAGGTGACTCAGCACTGACAATGAACTACAACTGTATGATATCAGACATCCACAGTGTCTGAGGGATTTGAGATGGAATGTAAATCACAACTCAAGCTCCTCGTTCTTCCCCATGGTCATTCTTGCATGCTTCAACTCTTTTCCCTCCCTCTCACATTCTACTTCCCCAAAGTCAGCTTGAACTTACATCAGTACTTCTATTTATGGAAGTATTTTTAAACTGTACTTTCCCTTCCGTGCACACATACTATATCTGAGCTCAAAACCAAATTGTTTGCAATCAAGCAAGCATTTTTCAAGGATTAAATGTTTTGCCTTGAGCAACAATGCTGTAATAATTAAGATTTTCACAATTTTCACAAGACCTTTGGAAGCTTAGTTAAGTAAGTTTAAGGATGCAATGAGGACAGAGAATTTAATCTGGGAAGACCATCTGAGTTGAGCTCTGTGCAGAAAGCACGTCTCAACAGCTCCCACACCCTCTAAACTTCAAGAGGTAGCAGTAGCAGCTCTACATATCCAGATTTCATGGGGAGCAGGCATTAGACAGATCTGACTCGAGTGCTCAGTGCCAGAAGAGAGGCATAAAATATTGTCCTCAGCACCATACTGCAGCTCATCTCTGCTTGATTCAGTATTTGCATAGGGTTCAAGGGGCTTAGGCTGGGTTTTGGCTCCACAAAAGGCTCCCTTCCTGTCACCTCAATCAGCAACATAATGGGACACTGAAGTCAATTACAAACAAAAGTAGTAATTTCCCCAGGAGTTCCACAACAGACACCTATAGCAGAATGCATCCTAACAGATGAGTCGTCTGAACAGATATCAATGTTTTCTTTTAAAAATATGCTCGTAATCATTTAGTCTTTAGAGAAGTACATGCTTGCACAGGATACTTTGTGATCATTTAATGAACCAGCCATCTAATTAACCTTATTATAAATTGTATAAGACACCTAATTTGTTAAGGAATTCAATTGGTTAGCAGTATAGCAATATTATATTCAGTTCACAAAGAAATACTTATAAAGAGTCAAAAGTATCTAATATTACTTTAGATCTAGAGAAATGTGAGTTCTACTTACAGCCAGAGGTCTAAACAGTTCAAGATTATTGCTATAAACTGCATATCAGCAGTTACATAACAAGTTTAATTTTTTCTTCTCATGCTCTATATGAATTTCACCAAAAGGAGCAAAGAAATGGCACTAGTTCAAAAACAGAGATGAAATTGTGTTCTGTTGACTTCTCGGTATTTATTGCATGAAGAGGTAAATATTGACAATGACTAAGACAGATTAAAAAAAGGTTAGCAAGTCAATATGTGCCTTGAAGGAAGAGAACACTTGATATTTATTAAAGTCAGGGTACATCAACTAGAGAAGATCTTTCTTTGCTTTTTTAAAGGCAAAGAATGTTGACTTGAAAAGGACCATTCATTGCTATGTAGCAGCTCATTTGACTTTAACTAGTGTTTTTCTATATTTTGAAAAAATCCAAATATTCTCCCTCTGGATGCTTGCAGAACACTATTTCCTTCTTGCCTTTGAGCATGTGTTCTGGTGTATGTAATTTTATTGACACTGTTGCTATCACAAATACTGAGAAAATTCTCTTAGAGTTTAAGCACATGAGGCTTTTCAATAACTAGCAAAGCATTTCGGAACATTACCTGCATGCAAGAATAATATTTTCATTCTTTGCTGAAAGAACATTTATTTATCATTCTAAACTGGGAGATAAAAATCACAAAAATAATGGTTTTGTGGGAAAAGAGCCATGTTTCTCTCCATTTCCTTCAGCAAAGGTCTTGCAAGTACTAGATTCACTTTCAGGTCCAAGTTTACCAGCAATATCAAGTTTCTAACTTGAAAACATTTATTCATGCTTTAACAATTTAAAACTGGGTTTAAAAAATTAAATTACTATGAATTACCAATAATGGACAAAACCAGATCAAAAAGTAGGGGCTTCACATTGAGTTTTCCATTTGGTTTCCAGTTTTAAAACCACCCTGCAAACATGAATAAAACCTGGAAAGGAGAATTTATGAACATTTGCATATTCAAAGACTAAAAGGAGGGTCACTCATTACATAATAGATATTCAGAGGTTTCAAAATATCTTGTCATCAAGGTACTGCTACATGACAGAAATGAATCAGATTATCAGAGATGAAGTTAGATCAGTATGTATGAAACCTAAGTCACAGAATCACAGTATAGGTCAGGTTGGAAGGGACCATAGCAGGTCATTTGGTCCAACCTTCCTGCTCAAGCAAGGCCATCCTAGAGTACATGGTACAGGATTCTGTCAAGACAGTTCCTGAATATCTCCACGAGTGAGACTCCACAACTTCTATGGGCAATCTGTTCCGGTGCACGGTAAAGTAACACAGTAAAGTTCTTCCTCATGTTTAGAAAGCTATGCTTTGAAATTATGTCCCTGGTGTTCAATGGAAATCAAAGGAAGATAACACCAATGTTTGATCTAATCTTTAGCTTCTGCTCAATGTCATAGATTTTGACTACGAATGGCATTCATTATGGGGAGCTGCCATTCCTAAAAGGAATTCTTGAGCCATTCCTGAGGAACATCACAGTAACAATAAAATGCTGTAAAATAGAAAAATTAATTTCTTGTAAAGAAAATGTTATAGGCTCAAGTTTCAACAGCTTATTGTGAACAAAGAGCAACAAGTATCTATTTTAAAATAATATAAACAAAAAATTTAAAAATCTTTCTCCCACTAGAAGTTTAACAACCACAGCAAAAAAAACCGTTTAAAGTGCTCTTTGATATTTTTAGTTATTATTTTTGCAATACCTCCAGAATAAATCCCTGAGAAATTTAGAGAAATCCAGTATGCATGGGCAAGATTCAACCTTCCTGTATTATGAAATATTGTTTGAGGCAGAAAAAGGCAGATCTGCTGCCCCAGAAGGGATTGGCTAACTTCTTCTGTCAGTGTTCATTTTTCTGTTTTGGTTTATAATAGATTGTTAATCTGTCATTTAGCTTCTAACTGGGTTTCTGCTTTTCCCTGGCTGTTCTCTCCAGCTGACTCATTTGGCCTAGTTCTCCAAGTGACAGAGAGCTGAAAACAAGAGTGTCCTCATCAAGAAACTGCTATACATAAATGGAACAATACAACACCTTGAAGATGCAACAAAAAAAACTCAAGTAAATGCTGTGAAATACAATTTCTTGTAAATGTGCAGTTGTACAGAACCTTTTTCTTTTAGGATCAATGTTTGAGCATATACCGATAAGTCCAAAACAAAACACTACAGCTCTCAGTCCCAACAGTATGTCTTCCTAAATTTCTTTCACCAAGCTGCAAGGCCACAGGGGGAGTTCTAGGACAGGATTTCAGGCTTGCTTTTCAAAAGTGATTTAACCGCAGGTCAACAGTACTCTATGTTCAGAACTCTATAACAAATTGTCTCAAACAGCGCCTGTTATCTTCAGTACTACATTCTCAATGTATCTTATAGTAACAATGTACTATATGTATTCTTAAAGCTGTGATGATTATCTAGGATATTTCAATCTACTTTTCAGTTTCCCTGAAACTATATTCATCCTGCAAAGTAACATGTCTCTTTTTCTGATAAATATACAGAATAGCTTTCATTGAAAACCTTTTACTGTAGTTAATCGAGGATATAATTTGAAGTTTGAAGTTGCCCACAAAATACTGCTCAAGAAGCAAATTAAGAGCTCACAAGGATGCATCCTAGATGTAAACTTCAGCGTGTGTTCCAAAAGCAGTATGTGAAGCTAGCATTGCCTGAGGAAGCTTTTTTCCGAAACACATATTCAAGGCTCAAAGAATTTGCTCTTACAGTGGTCAAATCACAATAGAAGTTGTTCAAATAGCTCTGCAAAATAATTCTGCATGTTGAAACAGAACAAGAGCTCACTGAAATTGTAGAAATTTAGTCCATGAAGAGTGGGTATAAATCTTACATGCTCTGAGGGAATCATCAGAGGCATATCTGTGATAACCCCACTTGTCCTGCACTTCTTTATTCATCTATAGACACCACTGACTTATCCACACCACCCCAACATGCTGTATATCTCCTATTATTCTCCATGGAAGAAAACTCATCCCTGTTTGTACAGTCCTGCTTTGGCAGCCTTCCCTCCTACCTCAGGCTGTACAAATGCTAGTTCACAGTTTCTCTAGTCTCAGTTCAGCTACCAAACCATAGGCTAAGCCGTAAGGCCTGAGCAGCTTCCAATATATTTCCTTTTCCTCGTTGCTCTCTGCCTGGGCCCTGCATATTGAAGAGGCAGTTAACAGCTAGCCACCAGCAATCAGCTGTGCACCACCTGTTCCTCTAATCTCCTGACCATCTTCCCTGGATTAAGAAGAAATTTGATTCACTCATAAGCAAGACAGAGAATGAAAGGCTGCTGGAGAGATCACACAGGCATAAAACAGACCACCACAGTTCATGCACATATGAAAGCAGGCCTGATAAAACTGTCCAGCTTTCTTTTCAGGAAACTGTCCTCTTCATGCCAGAGACTCCCTGAAACTTCAAGCAAAATGTGCAGAATGAGCTAGGACTTCAACTTCCCTAGAGGCTGTAAATTTACCAGCTGAGTTCACAGTTCACTAAAATAGGATACAGCCATATTCAGCAACAGGGTTAAATTCCATTAAGTAAATATTTCATCTGTGGTCTAGGGTATTACTTTTGATAGAATTTTATAAAAGAAAGTCATTACAGATGCCTTAAAGGTGAACACCTACAAAGTGAATGGCATCACTATCTAATTGTTGCAGTTCATATGCCCATTTATTTTCTTGCCCCATCTTCTCCTTCTTTTTCTCAAAGATTTACTTTTCCCAATAATTAAATTAAATTAGATAAATTTGAGCCTAACTGAAAATAATTTTGTATAATATCCCAAACCATTTGCATAAAGCTTCTAAAAATCTCCAAGCTATTTCTCTAGGCGGTGGGGTGGCTGATAGTCTACCTCTCCAAGCATCCTTCAAGGCATCATATCGCAGATCATATGTTTAGAAGACAGAACAATTTCATTCCTTTGCAAGTAAAAGTGTCTATTGTATTCCTAATGCATCATGAAAATTCCATGTTTCCACAGAGATTAAATAATTCACCCTTCATGGAATATATTTGATCATGTAGTAACAGGCAGACATGATCATTATGCCTTGAATATCACCATTTAGGAAATCAATTCCTGAACTTTTGGGATATGCAAATCCAATTGATTCTTGGACTGTGGAGATCTCAAAATTAGGCTTTTGGCAGCATGCAAATATTCACCGTCCCTTGAGGCTGGGTCAATGTATCTGGCATCCTCTCTCACATACAACAGATTCCATGTCAACCCAATAGGATATCCTTCCCTGCAATAATTTGGTTTACAAAACCTAAACGACACTACAGAAGTATTGTAATTATGATCATTGTTCAGCAAGGATAAAGTATTAGAAACCAATTGAATATGAAGTTGTTGTTCACAGGCATTGTCTCTCTGCTCATTCTAATAATACAAAGTTAATTTTTCAAACAAAAATCAGTTCCTCAGCCACAACCCCTCACTGACACTGAACATCTAACCGGGGCCAGCTTGCAACCTATTGTTTTGAACCATGGATGGGCTGAGCTCTTGTTTGACTATATATAAGAATCTGGTAGGATTCAGCAAGATCCAAAATATCCAGATCTCTCACAACTCTTTCATAGTGGCAATTTTCAACTCAACAACAAGAGAAATAAAACGGTTTGTCACTGAAGCAAGACAAGCAAACACATAACAGCATGATTCTTTTTTTCGAGCATTTAAATATAAAGCTATTCATACCCCAGTCTAAGGCTACAGTTCTTATTGTGCTTGAAAATTTAGTTCTCTTTAAATGCTAGACGATCAGTTTTTTTCTGGAATCTATATGCAAGCAAAACTCCTTTTAAAATTAGTATGTTCCAAGCATTAAAAAGAATTCTCATTCCACAGGCAGCCAAGAGTTGAAGGTTCAAGCCCACCTCTTCAAAGCTTGTCTACAAGCTGGGGCAAGAGATTGTGGATGACAATGATGGATGGGGGGAATAACAACTTGGCATCTTATGTAAAGGAGACTGTTACACTTTAGAATAAGCAAAAAATCATGATTGATTCAAGTGCACTTGCTAATATTGTCTAAAGTGTTGCCCATCTTGAAGAGAAGGAAAGCATTCACTCCCAATATAAAGGAAGAATTCACAGCATAATTCTCATCTGTGTTTTACCCTTTCCTTCAGTGCTGAAGATACCCCAAGGCAAAGCACTCAGCAGAAGCCTATTCATAACTGAAAGACAAGGAATTCACATCATGAAGTCACAAGGCCAATTTCTGTCTCAGCCTATTTTAGGAAGAGCTTAAACCCTAAACAATTCACCAAGGAACATCTACCACAACACATTTACAACATAACAAAAACACTTCTAGGTCCCTGGAGGGCTCAGTTATAATCCCACATTTAAGTTACAACCTGAGTCTCATGTCCCATCTATCTAAATGATTTACTAATAACAGCAAACTCTCTGGTGCCATACTCAACCCTCTTCCCTCGGTGTTCCAAGCATCTAAAATACAAATATTAAGAGACGCAAACACAATCTGCTGCAGTGCAAAGGCACATTGTAAATTATTCTTCTGAAGTTTTGAAACCCTTGAGTACATTTTCACTCAAATGAACCAAACCCTTTGCACCTTTGAGCATGCGCACAGGAAAAGAAGTAACAGATGCTTCTGAATACTCCTCATCCTCTTTATGACTAGGACCTAAAACCTACTATTTCTTTCACAGAAAGAGGCCAAAGTTCTTTTTGTTTTCATGCAAATCTTCCTTATTTTGAGGATGGATAAATACTTTCTTCTGACACTTGAATGTTATGATTTAGACTTCAGTTCTTTTCAACAGTCTGCATTACAGTTCTTTTTCTTCCATTACCCACAGGTCCACTGAGGCCATGAATAATCTGGAATAGGAGGGAATATACTCGTCTTCACCATCCTGCATTTACATGGAGCTAAAAGAAATACACAACCAACAACAGCTGCAGTAATGGAAATAGTTTAAAATCTCGTTATCAAGATGCTGATAGGAAGAGATAGGATGCATTTAGGGTACAAACAGTACATTATCCCAGTACCTGGGAGTCCTGTTCTGCCAAGGACTTCCAAGTCAGTTCTTGGTAAATCACAGCATTTATCCAAAACCAGGCTCCTCAAACTGCTAGTTTCTCATTTCTCCAGTATCCCCTAGTGAACTGTTGTTCTTTCCCCCACAGGTTCTGATAGTACACAATATGCAATACTGAAGTTCAGTGGTCATAGGAGTTGAAATAAGCACCCTCAAATCAAAATATAAACTTACATTTGTTTACCTGAATAACCCCACCACACTCAAGTATTGAAAAATCAAAACTCTTGTTCAAACTCACTGATTTGAAAATCAGTGAAATTGAAAAAAAATGCCTAATAACCAGAGCAGGCTTTGGTAAAAATACAATAAGAATGAAAATATATATGCATATCTAGATTTCTTTGAACTACTTTGATGTGGAAAGAAGTTGTATGGCTTTTATTGTCAAGCTTTTTAATGAGGTTTCTAGTGGTTCACAAAAATAGCAGAAACTACAAATAGAAAAAAGCACTTCTAACTTAGTACATTCAGTACTAATATACTCTAATTTATACAGAGGGTATGTTTTTAAATGAACTTTAAAATAATGCAATATTTATTAGTCTGAGAGCACATCCAGAAATTATGTAGAATAAAAATAATTCAAATCATAAATAAAGAGGAGGACAGATAATCACTACAGCAATGTCCATACATGAAAAACACTGAGAAAAGATACAACATGAAGAAAATTATAGTAATATTATGCACCTTTTTCTCTATGGGTATAAAGAAAACAAAACAGGCTGAAATACCAATTTGATTGACAGAAAAAAATTAGATTTGAGAGTGATCATAAAAGATATATTTTTCATTAAGAAACAAGAAATAATTTAGAATATCAGATTTAAGGTAGTAAACTGCCAAGTAGAAAGCTTATTTAGAAGCAGTAGAATAAAGGTAATAATTAAAATAACATTTGAAAGTATATTTTCTGAACTATTTTAACCACAAAAAAATGCATCATTTACTTGCACTGAATATTTTTTGCAACACAGCTGCCTGATTCGTGCCACACTGAATTTTTTCACTATCATTTAAAAAAAAAAAAACAAAACTAGACTGATACATTTTCCATGAAGTTGTTTAAATACCACCCCAAGATGGCAAGTTGGCTCTGTGACTGCAAAGATGTATTTTTTAAAAAGTGTGAAATAATTCATTAACATATTCATGAGATGTTGGATCTCAGAAATCTGGAGTTTCTCAGCTTTCTGTGCTTTCAGGCACAGATCCCCTGGAAAACACTGCTCTGGACCTGAAACTTGGAGAAGGCTGGTAAATATAAATAATGTGTTAGAAATCACAAATGTGTAGTGGGTTAGATGTGTGTATTTTCACTGGGTGATGGGTTTTAAATTTGAGGTTTTTATAGTATAGTGGTGGTTATGGGACAAGATGGACAATTTTGGGTGGTGTCTTTTTCTTTGTTCATCATCTTTTTCTGTCTTCACAGAAGTCAGGTAGTAGTCTTTGGTTGGTCAGTGAAATGTCACTCTAAGGTTCGTGGGAATCTATTATTGGGTCAAAAGAATAAATAATGTAGGTGTTAAACTTTTATTGGTTTGTTTAGCTTTAAAAGGCCTTGAAGCAGGCTCAGCTAGAGACCATTTTTCCTACTTCTAGCAAGGAGCTAGAGGTGCTGTCGTACTTTCTGTAATTTCTGATAAGATATAATAAACATCCAGGGCCAAACATGAGAATTGTCTCAATCGCCTTTCTATTAATCTTGGCTCTGAGGGAGAACAGATGAGACTGATGACAAACCACTAAGTGGTGCAAAGCCCAGTATACACCCCCACAATGAGAGAGTAAAAGAACTGCAGACTTCAGGTGAAAGAGTAGCTTAAGTATCACTAGAGCTATATTGTATCAAAAGGTGAACATGCTCGCTATAGCGCTACTGAAACTTCTACCAAAACAGCAAAGTGTTTATGTTAAGTCCCCAGGAGTTTACAACAAAGAGGAGAAATTTGGTTTAAATAAGTACACTGACACAAAGAAGCCACCATAACAGAAAAAATAAATTAAATAAATAAATAAATAAAAATAAATTTTAACAAACAAGCAAAACAAAACAAAAAAACCCAAATGAACAAACAAACAGAAAAAAAATCCAACAAAAACACTGAGGAAGAAATTAGGAGGAAAAAAAGAACAGGGACATTTCCAGTCAGAATGTAATGTTCTGGCAAACGAGAGGGAAAAGTTGGTTTACAAACTGCATAGAAACATTTTGATTTGATGCAATTGCCTCCAATCTTACCTTTTAAAATAGACTATAAAATCCACACACCCCAGATATGTGTGACCAAGTACTGCACATGCCAGCTAGAAAAGCAGTGTTGCCTGTACAACATTGCCTGCAGTGGAGACAGGACATCCAGATTAAGAGCATGGGAAAGAACAGTGAGCCATCATTACATCAAGACCTGTCTAATCTATTATTCCTTTAACTGGTGTTTCACACATTTAGAAAACAATCACTGGAGCTGCAATCTCTCAGTCTTGTTACTGTCTGATGTTTCATGTTGGTTTGGAGCAGAGAACAGGATTAAATGATTAACCTCTTTTCTTTGCAAATATTTCCTCTCCTTCAATTTTGATTACATTGTTAACATCTCTGTCTATTCATGACTGTAAATGTGCTTTGTCCTTAATGGACTCTTGTTGGCTTGTCTTCGGTTTCCTAATCTTCTGTTAAAAACATGTAAAAATAAATTGTTCTATTAGTAGAAATGCAATAGTACCATTTTTGTAAGGAGTAATACAGTTTATTGCTGTAAACAGCCATACAGAACAATTAATATGGAATAGTTCCACTACAGTTAAAGAAAGATATTTAAAATAAACTGATTGTAGTTTGCCAGGAAGCACAGCTATTTAAGAGGAGCTACCATCATCCTCCTCAGGACTGTTTTGATTCAGGACAACTGCATTTCCCAATTAGTTTGCTTGGGGCTTGAATTTGGATTTTCTTTTGTTTTTCTTCTTCTTCTTAAAGTAACTACCTCAAAACAATACATATGCCCAAATAGAACAGCAACTCTGCACAGACCTCTTGCATGCTCCCTTCCCATACATTAACTGTGTTGTACCATCCATTTTGAGGTGATGCAGCTGAAGACAGATCTGTGCAATCCTTTACAGGGCTCAGACACACTTTCCATTCTTACACATGAGCTCACACATCATCTGAAATTTATTACTGTTTGTTCTCGTTGGTCCTTGTCTCCCTCCAGTAGTGGAAGAATCAGACCTCTCTACACTTCAAACAAGACACATAGTCACTCTGACTAAATTATACATCTAAGCCTTTCTCAAACTTTTTGTTGCTCCACTGAATGAGGAATTTCAGAAATACTTGTTAATTTTCCTCCAAACATGCAACTTCTTGTGATTTTAATACTCATTCCTTTCAATCTTCAATTCATCACTATTCAAGGTCAATCCTGGTCTCTTATGTAGTTCCAACTTCAAGCCCTTACCAAATTTCATCAGCACATTCTTGTTTATATCCTACTTTTTGGTAATTAGTGAAAATAATAAATAAGATCAATGTCAAAGCCAGTCCCTGAGGAACTCTAGTAAAAACATCCCTTCAGCCTTATAGCTTCTTCTCCTTCAGTCATTCCCAAAACATTTGTACTAACAACATCTCCGCCAGTTCAGATAGCATTTTTCCCACACTGCACGCTATGGTGTGTTCTGCTGGGGTTGGGGCAGATTCAGTCTTTTCTTTGCTCTCAAGGTGAGTGACATGGTTATGAGAGAGACAGAGGGCACATTGCAAGATATGTTGTCAGGGAGAAAATTAAAAAGTCATCATATGATGAGACCTTATCTGGATGATTATGCATAATTTTTTCCATTTAACAATTAAAAAAAAAAGCCTTGAAGGAGAACAATTGAAAAATTAAAATGGCACTCGTGGAAGCCAAATAGAAGGACCTACCTACTTTTGTAGCTTAGTGAAAGGATTTGGTTTGTGTGGCAAGGTTTGGGTATCAAGGGCACAAGGGGTGCCTAGTGGTGAACGGGTGGCTTCCGTAAGAAGGCCAAATTCTTTAGTGGTGGCAGTAGCACTGCTGGGATAACGTATTTAAGAAGGGGGGGAAAACCCTTGAACAATTACAATTGTAAATGGAGAGGGAAGTGAGAATGGGAGAGCAACAACTACACAGACACCAAAGTAAGTGAAGAAGAACGAGGAGGAGGAGGAGGCACTCCACACCCAGAACAGAAATTCCTCTGCAACCTGTGGTGCAGACCATGATAAAGCAGCTGTGCCCCTGCAGCCCATGAAGATTAAAAATGGAGCAAATGGCCTCCTGAAGCCCATGGAAGACCCCACGCTGGAGCAGGTGCAACACAGTAGGAAACCTGTGCTGTGGTAGATTCCTGCCAGGACCTGTGGGCCCATTGAGAAAGGAACCCATGCTAGAGCAGGTTTTCTAGCAGGACCTGTGAGCCCATGGTAGACCCATGCTGGAGCAGTTTGCTCCTGAAGGACTCCTATGAAAGGGATCCATGGGAAGGACTCACATTGGAGAAGTTATTGAAAAACTGTCTCCTATGAGAGGGACCCCATGCAGGAGCAGGGGAAAAGTCACCCCCCCCGAGGAGAAAGGAACGGCAGGCACAAAATGTGATGAATGGAACTCAGTCCCCATTCCCTATCCCCCTGCAGCACTGAGGGGGAGAGTTAGATAAATTCAGGAGTAAAGTTAAGCACAGAAAGAAGTATGGGGAGATGGTACTTAAGGATTTAGTTTACTTTCTTTGTCATAATCCTACTTTGATTTGATTGGTAATAATAAATTTCCCCAATTCAAATCTGTTCTGTCCACAGTGGCGATCAGTGAGTGATCTCTCCCTGTCCATAACTCATAATCCTTACATTGTATTTTCTCTCCCTTTTCCAATTGAGGATGAAGAGTGATAGAGCAATTTTGGTGGGCAACTGACATAGAAACCTGGTCAATCCACCACATCATCTCAATAGTACATAAAAAAGATAGAAAAAACTGTTTACAAGCAATAGAACAATGATAAAATTCTCAGAGACACATTCTGTCTGTAATTTAATAAAGCTTTAGATTGTGACAGGCGTAATGTTTGTGACTAGACTTGTATATATGAGGAGAAAATCTAGAAACAGTTCCTTTGAAACAGTTTTATTTATGAGATCTATTGAGGTACATCCCTTTTTCCTCTCTGGTTCTCCGGCTAGCTCTGGACCAGAGAGCGGTGGGAAATCTTCATAGACAAAGGCAAAAACCCCAAAGAAGGCTCTTTTCTCCTGTGGGAAGGTGATCCACAGTTTATTCTGTCCACATGGCAAAAGGAGAAAGAGAGAGAGGGGGAAGGTGGCGGGCAGTTTTAAACTCAGGGAAAGGGGAGGGGAGGAACAGACCTGTGACAAATGGTACACCACCGGTGGGGAGGGGCTAAGGAGGGCTGAACCAACTTCACAAGCTCCAGGGGATACAGAGCAAACCATTTTCTCTGTGCAATATATAACAGTGCAATATAAAACCATGAACAATGCAACTTACAAAACAAACAGTGCAATACAACAATCGATGACACAGGTATTGGCACTATTGGAAAGTAGCAAGCTTGATAACCTAGTAAGTTCCTTCTGCTGCCTCCATATTTTTTTTCCCTTTCCAAATGTCGTCAGTGTCGTCTTCATTGTCTCTGTGCAAGGCAGAAGAATGAGACACACATTTACACCCAGCATTTTTCAAAACCATCACTTTCAAAGTTAGGCCCTGAAGGATAATATGCAACTAGAATTGAACATACTGGATATTTTACCTGCATAAACATTTGTGGACCATTGCTGCCTTTACTTACATCTCTGTCTGTGTAGGCTTTACAGAGCAGCTTAATTCCTTCCTTGTCCAACAAGAACATGCTCAGATTTTTCTCACAACAACCTCAACAACATACCAGCTCTCAGGTTGATCATGAGCTCAAATTGATGACGGAATACAGAGTGCCAGACCTAGTTTATTAGTTTTACTATCTCTGTCTGATCAGAAGTCTAAACAGACATTTTAGCCCAAAGGGGATGGCAAGATGTTGTGGTTTGGTGTTTTACTGCAGATAAGCCAATGAAGGAAGGGGTGGAAAGAGAGGGAGGAGGCTGAAGTAGGGAAGGGATATTTTGGGATGTCACAGTCTGCTATATTGTCATTTGCATGAACTAATATTGTATTTGAAGCTAGAAGATCTCATAACTTACTGCGAAGAACCAGACAGTTTAAAATCGGTATTACCTCTGACATTTATGAGCTCCCTTGAAAAGTACAGCATTCAGTTTTTGGGGAAGGAGGTGTCAGCAGGTTTTTTTTATCATTTTGGGATGATTTATAATTTTGGCCCTGTATGATTTACCTCTTTAATTCCCTCCCAATAAGTTACTCTATGTACTTAAACTACAGTATCAATTCAATCACTCATAACATGCAAAAATATTTACTTTACCCCACTATAAACATTCCATTGTTATTGTTCTACTGACCTTTACTCTTAACTTTTTTTCTGCAATAATGACATCTAAAAAAGAGAGAAGGGATAAAGTTTAGTCTATGTCAGTACACCCAGTGTGATTCCTTTTGGCACACCAATATCTGTATTAGCACATAGTTATGGCTGTCATCAGCACAATGAATTGGCTCAGTTATAAACTAGAAGCATGAAATCACATCGTGATTCCTATACACAATTCATAAGTCTCCTCTGCTTGACTGAAAATGAAGTAACAAACAGAACCTGAGAAAAAAAGAGGTTTTCCATCCTGCAGATTAAAAAAGTCCCACTGCTTAATATTCATATGAAATCACATGTGTCAGAAAAACAAATTTGTGTCAGAACAATCAGATAATGAGGAAGAGAAATAAAACAAAAACCAAAACAGCCTACTCATCCTTTCAGAAGAGAAGACTTGACTTGCTCACTGTTGCCACATTCACTCAGGATGTGCGCTAGCCATGCTGTAATCCCTGCATTACATGACTGAGCAGAGGCTCAGTGATCAAGGAAGCATCCTAACTATCAGGTAAGAGACTGATAGAAAACAGCTCTCGGGATATTTGTTTCTTCACATGAAGCGTAAAGCAGACCCACAGCTGAACAGCCAAGAGCACTTGTCTCTGTTGTAAATGATAACTGTTCCAATTGGTGCCCAGTTAAGGCTAGAAGAGTGTGTTAAATGACTGGGTTCATTGTCTTCTCTGCTTCTTCCTCATTGTCACTTTGGCTCAAGAAACCTTCACATTTCCCAGCAAGACTTTCATTAAGATAGCTCTAAAGGTATCATTTTCCAAGGGAAGTTACAATTCCCACAAGTGTTGTGGATCAAATCCATTAAATTACACCAGAAAGAAAAGCCAAAATGCTAAAGCACAAATGAAATTTAAATCTTAGTTATAGACTATTGTTTTAATATTAGTGATTGCCTAAAATCATCTTGGAGACTGTAGAACTACGCCGGAGCACATGGGCATTATTCACACCTTTTAGTCTTCATATGACTAAAGACAAAAGACAGTTTTGCTTTAAGTTGGGACTTCAGCCTTGAATTTGATAGCATTACTCTAAATATAACAAATTTATCACTAACCAGTGAAAGTCCATCACACAGCTAATCCACACACATAGAGATCTAAAATAAAATAGCTTTTGATAGGTCAGCTTTATTCAAGAAACCACTGAAGAATAACAGCACTTATCAGTAAGCGAGAGACATTAAAAGTTCTGGAGTTACCACTCACATAATATAGGCTTTCCAACATAGCCTCATTTTTCCCCAGAAAATACATGATTTTTGCCACAGTATCAGTGACTACTTTCAAAGGTGAACACTGGCATGTGGGTGACTGTGCAAGTGTAGCTCTCAGCCTTGAAAGGCACTGAAACAATACAACACCAAGAATTCTGGGAGAATGGCTGGTCATGTTCCACTTGTTCAAAGCCAACAAGTGTAAATTTTTTTATAGAATCAAGCAACAATTCCTTTTTCCTCACAAGCAGAGAATATCTGACCACAAAATAGGCACCTACCGCCTCCATTGTTAAGTCAGGAGATTATCTTGAGAAACAGTGTGGGGCAAATTTGAATACCAGTATTTTCTTGAAATATAAAAGGTGACAAGACAGGGACTTGCTTCACTACACAGGATAAACCAAGTCAGTTTTATTCAATCTATATTTGTATAAACACTTGTAAAATACTTCCTTTCCTGCATTATCAGGCTAAGTGAATCATCAAGGATCACTATATGGAGCCCCTCAACTTTTTAAATAAGGATGCTTAAAGTACACAACTGTCATGTGGGAGCCAATAGTTCAACTACCTTCGCCCTCAAATTATGGCATAATTTTCCAGAAGAGTAGTGGTTTACTCCTCCCATCATTCTCACACAGGTAATCAATCTTTTAAAAAATATCTTTAAAAACTGAGTACTTACCCTGCTTTTTCCTTTCTCTGTAAAAAAATGATTGATTGGGAAGGACACAATGGAAATGCTACTGAAATGTCAGGCTCTAATTTTTTACACAATATCATTTAGAATGTTATTTTAGTCTATGCATCTGCCACTCACTGCAACATGTTCATGAGCAAAGCTTATACAAAACAGACCATCAAAAATTCAATCTTGCAACAACTTTCAAGAGAAAAGGGACAATGAATTTAAGTCCTATGTGTCTCCTCTCCAAGTCAAACTTCATTGGTGTTGGTGCCATGGAATGAAAGCAAGGAAGTTCATGACTGAAAATAGCTTTCTGGTTGGGAACAGCCTAGATGCTGAAGCAGGCCATGACTCAGTTCAAGGTCATTTTTCTTTCCCCTTGTACTTTCTGATGTGTCACGCAGGAAATCAATTTTTTTATATTGGGGCAGAAATGCAAGAAAGCAAAGACTTGATGGGTCTCATTGCTACTGTTTCATATTCCCAGAGTTTATAAAATGAGGATAATTAAATACATGAATCTCCCAATAGTATTATGAATAAAAATTAGACAACAAATTTAGAGCACTTTGAGGATGAGAAGTACTCTGTATCAGTATTTACTGCTATCTTTATTCACACTGAAAAACCCCAAAATGTTATTTTTTACATTTATAGGAGTAAATGCATTAAGATGCTCAAGGGCAAAGTATGAACTTTTCAGAATTATTTCAAGAAACCAAAACTGTAGACTGTTCACACAGTCTTTATAGAATATGGCAACTCTTCAGCTCAGATATTAAGTACAAGAGCTGTTAAAATAGTGAAAGAAATCAAACTACATTTGGAATAATAATTGGCAAACTTTTCTAGATCTATAAAGAAACCAAATTTATCAGCTTTCTATCCAGGACAGCACAAATTCTTCAATAGAAATAGAATTCAGCATATTCAATTTTGAAGTGGACAAATTAAACTATAAAAAAAATTCTGTCTGCTGGTTGGAGATCATTCTGTGTGAACAAAATGGCCATGAGTAGATCAGGTCCTTCAACTATTTCACTATTTAAAACACAGAATCATGGAACTGTAATGGTAGGAAGATGTTCTAGTCAAACCTCTCTAGCTTAGAAGAGTCAAAGACAGGTGGGCTGTCTGTTAGATGGACTGTCCAGGGAGGAAGTCTGTAGAATCTCCATCCTTGGTGTTACTCAAAATGTAGAGAGGCCTCAGCAGCCTGCTAACTGGTATCTTCTCTTCTTTCCTGTGTTTAGAAACAGCTTTCAGGAGAATTTGCTCTCTTTTCCACGGGTCAAGGTGAAGGTGACTAGCCTGTAGTTTGCCTGATCCTCCTATTTGCCCTCCTTGAAGATGAGAGTTCACAGGAACTTCATCTCAAATTCTACGACCTTTCAAAGGCCACCAAATGTAGTCCCATGATACAAGCCAGCTCTCTCAGTACTCATGGGTGCATTCCCATCAGGTCCCATCTGTGGGAGTCAGCCTGACTGGGATGCCAGGTCAGGCAACCATCACTGAAGAAGAGTTGTATCCCAAGCCTAGACCATGGGAAGCTTTTGTTCAAGTTGTGGTGACCCCAGAAAAAAAAGTTATGGGATTGCTCATGTTAATTTCTAATTTGATAGTCAAATATCACCACTCCCACACCCAGAATCTTCTCCGTTTCTTGTGTTCCTCTTGGCCCCCAGTTGTTGCATTGTTCCACCCCACCTACCCCATTGGACCCTGCTTCCCCTTGTCCCACCTCTGCACCACTTTCCCCAATACCTATTGGACCCTACCCCAACTCCACCTCCTCTCCTACCCCATATTTTAACACTAGACCTCCCTTAATCCCTGTCTTTGACCACTGGCTCCTAGAGAGACCTTGTCCCCTTGGTTGCTGTAATCGGATTTTTGGGCCTCGTCCCACTTTTACTTTCACTGTTATTAAAGTGTTTTATGTTGCTAAGCTGTGGTCATCATACCGCTCTTATTTTGTCACTTACACCCTGAATATCTGAGAACCCCAGAAAGGACTATTGGGGACCCCCTCGACCCCGATACCCATCTACTAGTGAATGTTCAGTTTAACTGTCCCCTAACCTGAGCCTCCCCACCAAAGATAAGTCTTCCTTGCTCCAGGCTTTCCCAGTATTCTCAGGGGACTGGGACTCCTGAAGGCACATCTTGCCAGTAAAGAGCAAGGCAGAAAAGGCTTCCATAACCTTGGCCTTCCCAGTAGTCTTGTCATCAGGGCAACACATTCAAGATTGGACCCACATTTTCCCTAGTTTTCCTTTCTGTAGAAGTCCTTCTCAGTTCCTCTCACATAATTTGCCAGATTAAACTCCGTGCACACTGTTTTTCTCGTAATGTCATTTCTGCACTCAGACATTTACTTTTGTATTCCTCCTAGGTCAGCTGACTACACATATTCTTACATTTTTATTTGAGTTCTGCCAGGAGAATCTTGTTATCTATGCAGACCTCGTGACACCCTTTCCTGATTCCTAAAAATCAGAATGGATCATTCTTGAGATTGGAGCTGGTCATTCCTGAAAAATCATCCAGACCTTCTAGATCCCTCTTCTCTCCGGGACTGTAACCCATGGTACTCTTTCAAGCAGGTTACTAAACAGACTGAAGTCTGTTCTCCTGAATTCCAAGACTGTGATCCTGTTATTTGCTTCAGTCTCTCCTCTCAGGATCCTGAATGCCACCGTTTCAAGGTCACTGTCACGGGTCACTCCTCACCAGTTCTTCCTTGCTTGTAAGGGATCCTGCACAGCAGATTCTCAGTCACCTGTGTCAAGAAGCTGTCATTGCTGCATACTGGAAACAATCCTCCTGAATTGCTTGTGCCCTACTCTGTTGCCCATCCAACACAGATAGGGGTGTTTTAAAGTCCCAGAGCCTGTGAACATGAGGCGTCTTCCAGATGTCTGAAGGCCTTAACTACACCTTTTTCTTGATCAAACACCCACCATATCATCCACATTGGTCCATCTGCTAATTCCAACCCATAAGCACTCAGCTGGCTTATCCATAACAAGATATCTCTGTGTGTTCCTCCTACCTTCTCACATAAAGAAGGTCTCTCTTATCCTCATTTGTACATGGGTTGACATCTCACTAGTCTGTCATTCCTAGTTTAAAGCTCTCCTTTTACTAGATCAGCCAGCCTGTTGGCTCTTCATAGCAATCTTTGGTCTGCACAGTGTCCCATGGTTGTGAAAGTACATCATACTTAAGGCATTTCCTGTTGGTAGTACAACTTTTTACCCTTGCATCTTCAGTAGTATGCTCCTATAAACAATATTTTAACCTGTGCCTGTGTGCGTGTCTTAAGAACATTAATTGGCTAGGGCTGCTTGGCTGGAAATTGTTAGGCATAGTATGGAGCCCTCTAGCTCCTAGCAGCACCAATTTCCACTGTGCTAAGCACCAGGAAAACCACTCATTCTCCAAGTTGCACACTTTTATTTAGAGCCCACAGTAACAACCACCCATAGGAAAGAGGGAAAGGGACAGAGTAGAAAAACAATTTGGTTTTGTTTAGATGAGCCAGAAGCTAAGCCAAAACTGTGCTTCATAGCCAACACCTCTTCTCCTAGAGCAGGGGAAGTAATTTCCTTAGGACTTCCCTTGTTTGCATTTCTTAGTTAAAGTGATAAAAAATTCCTATGCCTGATTAGTGACAGGTTTCTTCCTCCCTCCATTCCTTTCCCTCTCCCTCCTTCCCTTTTCTCCAAAAGGTACTTTGCATACTGCCAAATCTCTCTTGTGCAAAATTGCCTCTGTAGCTCTGTCAGATTATAGAGGAGAGAAAAAAAATTACAAAAAAAAAAAAAGCTGATTAAATAACAATCACTCACAGACTTAAAGAAGTACTTAACTAGAATTTCAGGATGCAGATTATCAATGTTTTAAAGAGGCATATGAACCACAGCATGTACATTGAAATACTCACCTTTTAAAGAACAAATATTAAAAGATAATTAAAAAACTAAATCACATTTTTATATACACATTTTTAGCCTATGGAAGCAGCAGTTATAGTTACCTATAGTTACCTATCCCCACACATGCAGAAGTCACAAGCATGTTCACCTGACCACACTGAGGCACAGAGTAGTACAGGCCTGGCGTGTCACAGTTTCACCACATGGGAGAGGACATACCTCCATGATTACACCTGTCCAAGGTCTCCTAGTAAGCCACAAAGAGATTTGTCTTCTTTCTATGACAAGGCGCTGCAAGTCTGAGGTCAATAGAGCATAAAACTCAAACTAATAAGGACTAATGAGTTAAAAGCATGTTGCTATGGACTACTTCTAGGCAGAAATAAACTTATAGGTTTTGCCTGTTCATCCAAAGAGATTGTTCCCAAGTGAGATGCAAGAAAGAAAATTTGTTGCATCTGGATTTTGAGCTATCTGATCTTTTTTCCATCATAAAACTGCAATTTGTCAAATGTTAACATTTCATGGAAACATTTTCTTTTGACAGAACAAAGAGGCAGGCTGGAAACCTGCTCTTTTGTAGCTGTTTATTTACCTGTCTCCTCAGCTATAAGAAGCTGGATGCGAAGACTTACAGGTTTCAGAGCCACCTGAGCTCCCAGCTGCCTGACTCCAGCCTGTGACTCCCAGGACAGCCTCCCACTGACCAGGGAACACAGGGAGCCCATGAAGCTGCTGAATAAAACTGCTATAATCCTTTTAGTTTCACTAGCAAACCCCACTGATTAACAGCAGCAAAACAGTCAACCCCCGTCAGCTTCACGCAGCAGCAGTCAGGGATCCTGTGGAGCACACCAGTTTCATAAGCACAACATTGTAGTATTTTAATAGCATCTTCTAGAGAAGGGGAACAACTTCTTATTCCAGTTTAGAATTTTCACTGTTTTGGATTAAAACTGGTGAATAATAAATTGGTTTCAAAGCCTGCTCTGCCAGAACCGAGAGAATTGTTCCTGTTATGATATCTCATGATTTCTGGCAAACTACAGTGGTGTTTTCCTGTAGGTTACAGGTCTGAATCAAGGCATGCATGCCTCCATGGGAGTATGCTATAATCCTTTCTCTGTCCTTTCTACCACAAAAGAGGGACTAGCAATGATATATAATTTATATCCATATTCAGAAGTTTGCCAATATAAACAGTTCAACCAGAAAGGCAGCCTAAGTCAGTAAATCATCTGCTAAAATCTAAAAAGCATTCACTCATCAAACAGATAATCTGGTCCCTGCGCTGGATGAGCTGAGGGGACTCAGCTGTAACTCATTACAAAAGTCATTCCCATACACTGCTGGAGAACACACATGACAGAAGGACAGCAGGACATTATCTTACTGCATCTTTTCCCAACAGCTTGTTCTATGCTTTGATCTTGTCTGGATTTCCCAATACAAAGAGATATTATAGCTTTAAGAAAGATCCCAAACTGTAGAAATTTAGTAATCCAGAAACACGTGGGAGGAAAGTTTGCACCATTTTTATAACCTTAAGACTTTTGCTGGACAGGAAAAATGGACAGGACATTAGGAAACCATTATGAGAGAAAATAATTAAAATCTGAATTTTGCCATGATTTTGTCTGTATATGAATAGCATTTTCTTTGAAGAAACAGAGGGTGATATGAGACTTCTCTGAAGCAGTGTATTACCATTGTATGTTGGTGTGTTTACTAGCTCTGTGGAAAATTGGCCAAAAAAGAAAAGCCTAGTCCTATGGCTAACACAAACATGGCTGGTTTTACAAAGTGCTGAGATTTCACTGTTGTGGTTAAAGGCCTGGAGTGCTCTTGAAATTAACTCCAGACAGAGACAGCAAGGTATGTTCCCTGCAGCTGGAACAAATTACAATCTCAATTGAGTTAATCATCAATTAAAATCTACTCTATTTCGCATAGTATTTTTCCTCCTCTGCAAAGTAATCTCAAAGTCCCTGCCTCTCACTCCATCAGCTTACTCATAAACGCTACAAACTCACATAAATTATTCTTTTAGAGACCTCCAAGCTGCCCAGGATCACATCTTAACTAAGACACTCAGCTTGCCTGACGTTTCTTCTAGAGACTGTCAAGTTTCCATTCTTGGAGATGTCAGCCTGAGACAATTAAGAAGTAGATCTTTGCCAATTTTCTTTAAACCAATTTATGACATTATATGCATATTAAAAGGTACACAGAAAGGTACAATGGTTATAGGCAATATGCATAATATGCACATTTTGCTTGAACAGAACTTGGAGATTATGCCAACAAGCTGCTGCTTTCAAGGATATAAGCTGCAGCTGAGCCTATTTAAAAGCACTATACCCACCATGGCTCTGCAAAGCCCAGCAGCTATCACCAGCCCCAGCTCTGTGATTACATGATTTCTATCCATTTCAACAACATGGAGTTTCTGCTGGCATTGTCAATACTGACTACAGAAGAGGCAACTTTTTTTCCTAAATTAACTGTAAACAAACTTAATTCTTTTGTGATGGCTAGCCTGGGAAGTTAGCTTAGGTACTGCAAAGGTGAACTTCTACCTTTTCACCATGAAAATTTTTCCTCTGCAAAAAAAAAATCATATTTCAGTGCAGTATCTCAGCAAGATAACAAAAGAAGCAGTTTCCAGAAAGATTATTTTCTTTGTTGTTGAATGAGCTATTATAAGTGACCTACAAGGATTTTTAATACTTTCAGTCATAACCCTTATTAGTACCCTTTCTTAACTAAAAGGTGAAAGTCCTTAAGCCAATTATCCTCAAGGTTTAGAGCTGTGGGATTTTATTCTTCTCTCCCTCCCCCTACACCTTTTTTGTCTCTCACCTTGGAAAAATAAAAATAACATGAATTATATCTGTTTGCTGCACTGAAAAGTGTGCAATTTAATTTAAAAAGAGATGTCAATCTTGTACCACATTTCAGCACTCTTTTGTAGTAGGGTTTAACAAACATAAGCCGAAGAGTGGTTAAAGGGGAAATGATAAATAATTTGAAACCTCATTTCACTCTGAGGCACTCCTACCTACCTTTTCATGTCATGCATGGCACCCTGATGGCTCCTTAAAAGAATAAGAGCATACTCCTACCTTTTTCCTTCAATCTGTTGCAAGATAAACTCTCACAAACAATTCTTAATATTGAAATTTCCAGAAAAATAATAAACAAGACCAAAACTCCTCACAAATAAAACAAGCAAAACAGGAAAAAAAAAAACAAAAAAAAAACAAAACAAAACAAAATTAAAATCAGCAACCGTTGCACACAAAAAAAAACAAACCAAAAATGCAAAGAATGGAAATGTTTCCAAGGTTTATCATTGGGGCTGGGGAGATAACTGAAAGACCTCATCCTTTTACAGAAAATTGTAAAGAATGTGTTTTTTAATCATAGGACAGTTTCATTCCAGCTTTCTCTGGAACATGGCCATTACCATGGGAGTGTGCCCATGATTGGAACATTGTATTGCAAAAACATATGCAAGATATAACAAATAACTACATATAGCCAAATACATATAATCACATATGCATATAATCACATCATATGTTCTTAAGGCTTTATATGAGTAGAACCATAGCTTTGCTGAGATCCCAGGCCATAGCAAAATTGCAAAGACAGTTTCTTAGCATGCACAGCCACTGAACAGTAACAAAACTAGATCTCCCAAGCTACATTCAAAGGGAGTTATGGATCATAGATAACCTTTACAGAAAAGGAAATACTGGGATCAGAAGCCACCAAAATTTTCTTAGCCAAAAGGCAGTAACTAGTGGACACATTCAGAGATCTATAATTCTGTTCAAGACAGGAGAAAATAAGTGGCCACTGATAAGTTTCTACCTCTGTATTTACGAACCGACTTGCTAACATCACTGTTAGAAAAAGTAAATTCTCAGCTATACAGATGAAATAAAAGCCTTTAGTGCTGTGACAACATCCCCCCAAACAAATATTGAAATGTGCAACTCTGGAATTAGTGGTCTAATTTTGGACTCCCAGAAATAAGACCACAACAGTACAGTAACAATCACTGAATAACACTGCCAGATAAAAACTGCTTGACTGAGGCTATTGATTTATATTGTAGCTTTTCTCACAGACAAAAACCTCTTTTCAAAAAAATAGACTAGTTCTGTCTCACAGATTGTAGAAGAATCAGCAGTATTCCAAATAAAATAAATAAAAAAGTTATGTTCTGAATTTCTAGCAGAACAGAAACAAGCAATCACCAAAAGGTTCAGTCTTACTGTTTTCCAAATATCATTTACTTCTGCTTGGATTGCAAAAACACTGAGAACAAACAAAACAAGATTAGACAGAATCCACATTGCAGAAAATCTTAAAATAGCAACTGAAATCTCAGAAGTAAGAAAGAAAAGTCAAACAATAGAAAGAAACCAGGACGGAACTTTGTGTACTAGCACAAATATCTTACTTGTGTTTTCCCCCCAGTAACACTATTCCAACTCATGCTGAAATGAGCTGGATTCATAGCAGCTCACATCAGGGCCATCAAAACATCCAGAAGAGGAGGAAAAAAGGAAAACTGTTTTGATGGCATTGTCATCAGGACTCTTCTAGCTATAAACATACCACTTTGTTTATTTTCATATCAGAAGTTAATTCAGTGGTTACCATTCAGGAGAAAACACTGTGAGATTAACTCCCTTCTCTTCTCCCTACTCCTGTTTGCTAACAATCTCTGCAGGTCCACAGCACAAATAGATTTCTTTATAAAGTTTTGCAGAGAATTAGAAAGGCAGCTCAATTACTGTCAGCAGGCAGGTTTCCAAAAGAGAGCCATAAACAAGACAGTGTGTTGAGGTATCCCAGCTGAGAGTGTGCAAAGGCAGGAGTCCCTGTTCTCTCAGACCTGGCTGGCAGGTCAGGCACCCCAATACTCCCCCATCTGTTTCAGACAACGGCTTAAAGCCACCTGTTAGGATTTTAAATCGGGCGAATTAATTTCGACCCAGGGGAGGGTGCACTTGCATTAGCCACAGCCTGACCACTAGAAACAGGAACTAGTGGAGACAGGAAGTAATCTTGGGATCAATAAAATCTGTCAATAGCCTTGTATGTGTGGGGCAGATCTCTCAACAATGGGACGAAAGGCCAAAGTAGCTGCAAACACACAGCTCAGAGAAAGGTCTTGGGCATATGTTGTTCAGTCAGTAAAATTAAGATACAGATGACTACAGAAAAGAAACTCAGGGTCTCTAGTGCCCAGTGCTGGAACATGCACATTTGAGCCCGAGAGAAACATGAAGGATTTGTCTGTAGCACTTGCAAACACAAACATGCTTGCAGTCCAAACGCTATTCAGACCCACAGCCCAGAATGAAAGGAGACAGGCAGAACAAAAGAAGATGGAGAAAACAAAGGTTTCATTTCAATTATGGAAAAAAAATAATGGTAGTAACTCAGACAAGTCTTTTTCTTTTTGAGTGAATATGGTAAAGAATAAGTAGCAGTTCAGTAGCTACAGCCATGGGTATGCTGATTAAAGCCAAGAGTTTTTGTCAGTGCCCTGAAGCCCCATCAGCCTCTGTCTGTGTTGATTGGGATACAGAACAAGAGAGCTGAGAACCTGTACTGAAGTTATGTGGGAAATGCTTGGCAACATAGCAAACAAAGGGTTAAATGCACAGGGAAAGTACACAGAAATTAAAATACTTGGTCCCAGGAGGGTGGCACACACGCCCTTACATACATTCAGCATGTTCTTTTTAGTTAGATAGGACAGACAGTTCACAGACGTTCGAGCGACACCTTTAAAGGTCTGTTTAATTTTCTATGCCTGATTAGTTCTGTGGCCCACTTTTTAATTGCTGCATCTAATGGAGATGGAAAAGTAGATGAAAAATGTCAAGCTTTATGAGACAGTAAAGCTTTTTCAGTTCCCCATTGTTTTGCTATTTATTTACACAGTGGAATGTCATAATTTGTAGTGCTCCACCCTTGTGGAGGGAGCAGAGACCCTAGCGAAGCCTCCTTGGAGAGCTGTCCCCTAGATAAGAATTGCTTAGTCATGGTGACTAGGCTAAGAAACCTTTCCCCACTTCTCTCTGTTCTGGCTGAAGGTACCTTGTGAGCTGAGCTGAAATCACTTAGAGCTAAAATCACTATAAGAGCTGACTGCCTGAAAACCAGGCCTTGCTCACATATCAGTACCTTGCAGCTGAAGACTGCCTAAGACACCAGGAGAGGCTGTTCCTTGCGGGACTTCCTATTCAGGAATGTTGGTGGCAGCCAAGGGCTTTGACCCCAGGCAGCTACACACCCTGACATGCGCATTCAGAATAATTTTCTTTAATAGACCACTCTTAAGATTATAGACTAATCTTGCATTTTAAAACACTTTATTCACTTCTTTTTCATTAGATCCCCTTAGGAGGCTGGAAACCTTAAATCTGAAAGCAGCTGGGACCTAATCCTGCCACACAGAACAATGTGACAAACTTCTCAGACTCCTCTAGAAATTCTTTAAATCAGGAAGAGCCTGGCCACTGATTTCTTGTATGCTCTATTACAGAATACAACTAACAATTTGCTTTTGCAGGGACCAGTGCAAATTATCCTGGATTAAATTTTGAGACATTAAAATAGGAGAAAAAGGAGTAATGAAATTAATATTTTAAGGGAGTGACTAACTATTGTCTTTCATAAAACAAAACATTAATTTAGGTGCCAGAAAAAGCATGCACAGGACAAAGTTTCTGCAAGCACAGGAATGATTTAGGAAAACAAGTCCCAGGGCTCAGCTCTGCAGCTAATGTGTACAGGGACTGCTGATATGTAGACATGTTGAACTACATTTAAACTAGATAACCAAGCGTATTTTGGAAATCATGTTATGGCAGAAATTTCAGTGGTCATGTTTTCCATGGATGATGACCACAGGCACTGTTGCTGACTTGTGTTTCACTATTTGACAACAGGATAAGTAAAGGATCCTTTTCTTTCCTTTTTGTTTCTCCCAACAGATAGGTACTACCTTCATACAAGCCAAGTTCAGCTATGTGCAAAAAACGCCATGCAGATCTCAGCATCCAACACTGCATTCCCTCCAGGAATAGAAAATCGATATTGTTCCTTTTCAAAAGACTGAGAATACAGGCTTTAATTTTTATGTGTAAAACTTCATACAAATAGAAGTTTTTCATCAAAGGCATCTCATTCTAGACTACAAAAATCATCTGGGACCAGGCTCAGAACAGTCTTTATGGCTGTAAAGCAAGATCTCAGTAGAGATCAGATTTATTCCATTAAAATCACAACTCAGGATAAAGGAAGAGCCCTGCTTATCTCTGCCTTGGTTATTTGCAGCATCATGAAAAATAAAAGTTTGCACTTTATGACATGGTGAATCATAAGATAAATTCATTAATCTTTTGAGGGAACTGAATACCAAAATTTCCAGAGAAATATCTTTTCTATTAGGGCATAGGGTGCCTCCTCCCTTTGTTCTCATTTGATCTCATGTATCTCTTTTCATTGGAAGCACCTCTCTAATAAAGACAACCCAACCCAGAGCACTGAAAGAACTGAAGAGTGCCATTCTCAGCAAGACAGGTAATTTTTCGCTTTCTCAGACAGGAAAGAAAAACCAAATTGACATCTTTCACACCCTGACAAAATACTCAAATTCTTTGTACAGGCAACAATGGCCAACATCTTCCCCTCATTTTCCACATTTTAGAAGAAAGACAAAAAGAGATACTTCCTTACACACATTTTCCTGGTGTCTTCTCTCAAGCAGCTCTTCACCCAGCATACTGGTTTTTACAGAGGGATTGAGATTGTAGGGATGAGTGCCATTATTGCACACTGTGCTGGTTTTGCACATTTGACATTTGGTGAGGAGGGAAGAAGCCACCCACGGAAGTGATTTTTCTGAGAGGAGCTGCTGAGAGCTTCCTTTATGTCTGACAAAAACCAATCTGGGATTAATTTTGAGAACTGACAACCTGTTAAGCCACTGAGAAAGCTGAACATGCTTCTGTGAACACACATTAAAAACTAACAAGCCTGGGAAATGCTCTCTTATTTTCCGGCCTTTGGAAAGAGAAGTTGTTCCCCCTCCTGGCCCGGTGGCCAGGAAGGGGAAGGGAGGCTGCGGGCCCTGACCAAGGCTGGGCCAGGCTGTGGCTGCTAACATGGAGCTGACATTGAGCCCTGCCCTGCCGCCAGCCCAGGCTGAGGGGGCTCTGGGAGCAGCTCTGGCCTGGGCCGGGCCCTCTCCACCGTGGTCTGCATGGCCTGGAGGGGGGCCAGGCTGGGAGCCGTCCCTCCCTGCCTGCCAGGCACGGGGAAGGAAGACCATCAGCCCACAGCTGGAACTGAATGCAGCAAAAGCCAGAAAACGCCATACAGCCAGAGCAGCCACCGCTGTTTCTTGCTGAGCCCCTGCTATCCTGGCCCAGGCCCCCAGCTCAGCCTGAAATACTCCACCCCAACTGTTTCAGCCGCTGCCTGGGCAAGGTATTAACTCTTTCAGTGCATAAGGGAGACCTACAGACTTTCCATTCTCTCCTGAGTGTAAAAAACAGGAGAGTGAAGATGCTGAGAAACAATATGGAGACATTGAGGTCAAACAGGAAGAAAAAGTTAGGTCCCAGATAGGAAAAGAAATGAGGAGATGCTTTAAGTTGAAATTCTCTTGTAAGCTATGGTGATGGACTATGATATATTATCTATCCCTATAAATAATTGAGAAGTATGTGGTGGTTGAAGCATTCAAATTGTAGATATGAGCAAAGGCATCTGTGCTAAAGCAAGCAGATGTTGAAGTAGATGTGATCCCATGAGAAGCTTGAACAGAGAGAAAGAAGAGTGATGAAGACCCTTTGCCTCCAGGGAAGAAGAGGAAGACCTCTGTTCCCAGAGATGAAGATGTTCTCAGAGTTAGATGAAGAGAACCTTTGCTTCTGAACTGCTCAAATCCTTAAAAGTAGTAACCCATAACTGACATGGCCCTAAAAAAATGTTGTGGAGAAAACTGTAAGTCAAGGGGAGGGACTTTTACACAGTGATCAGATTTCCATTCTCCCTGGCGGCTGATCGCTGTGACGTTGAAGCCATGAGAGAACTGTTTTCTTGTGGAGACGTGTCCATAGATTGATGAGACTCCTCTCCCTAAGTGAACTGAAGAAAGACTATTTTAGAGATGGTAAACAGACTGATTTGTTTCTGTATGTTGTCAGTGTGAAAGAAAAGAGGCTGTGGGGGCACAAGAAGTGTTCTGAACGTTTTATTCTGATTCTTATTATTTTTTCTTTTAGTTTCTGTTAATTAAGTTTTTCTTTATACCCTTGAAAGTTTGAGCCTGCTTTGCCTTCCCTCCTAACCCTATCTCACAGCAGGAAATGAGTAAATAATTCTAGTGGGTGCACTGACGATTTGGCCAGCACTAGATCCACCACATAAATTGGTGCATTGGCCAGGAATCTCAAATTAACAAATCAAAACCACTACACACACTACAAAATGTGTTTATACACACCACAGAGCTGTGCATCCTCTGTAGCCATTACCTACATGGAAAACCCCTCTCTAAGTAATATCCTGTAACATACTAATTTCCCTCTAATTTCCATAACCTTGCATTTCCAGTCTCCCCTCAGAGCAAGAGGTGTTTCCTGTGTTTCTCTTGCAAAGGTTAACTGCAAGGTAAAGCATAGCTGCAGTTCCATAGCACTGCAGGAGGGGAAACAACAAGACCAAATGAAAATAAGAGCTGGGAATAAGAGGAAATCCCTTAATCTAGTTTAGCTTGTTTCATCTTTTCTCTTGCTGCCCATGAAGAAATGTGATCACCTTGGGGTAAAAAAATAATAGTTCAATAATCCCAGTTTATTTCTGGGGCAGAGAATGAGTCCCTAAACTATTTCTTCTCAACTGGATGCCATTAGACCACTGCCAGGCAACCTGTGACTAATGTAAGGAAACGCAGATGCAGCAATCATCAGCCAGCAGGCAGCAAGGCAAAATGGGCTTGCTGCTCTAGAAAGATCCTGCAGAAAAACATGGATATCATTTCATTCAGCAAGATGGTGGGGAAAAGCAGACTGTATAAAACTGACAGTTGCCTTTTCCATACCTTGACAGGTCCTGATCTCTAGGGAGACTGTGCTGTCCTCTTCCTGTCACCTTTATTTATAGAGTCTAAACATTTACTTGAATTGAAGTTATCTTTATTGTGTACAGACTATACTCTAGTCATCCAGTTTAATCTCTGAGCCTGGGGCTTAGGGATTTTATGTGCATATGCATGTCACCCATTAAAACCCAACTGAAAATGATGGTTTTAAGAGTACAAGAGCCTCTGTTTCTGCCAACTAAAATTGTGAAATCAATCCAAGTCTGATTTCTTGAAATATTTATGTATATTATGTATACCAGCTGCTGAGATCTTGCTTTAAAACTAGTGAACTATCCTAGTAATGTAGGGAGGACACTGCATTTACACATTTTAGGTAACTTTTCACCTGTTTATGCTCACAGTGTAGTTTCTCCCAGGACCTTTAATGTTGTTGCTGTCCTCTTACATAAGAGATGTTGCTCCCCTGCCACAACGCCTTGCAAAATATCTGTTGCTTATTCTGGATCAGAGGCATATCCCAGGAAAGTATTTCCAATGCTGATCCCAGTACTAGCATTAAAAATAATATTCTTCAGTCACAGAAAAATAGGATTCCTTTCATCCATCTCCTGATTCTTTAATGCATTAACACTACTGAAGTTTTTTTCCTATAGGTTTGAGGGTAGAATCTCTTTTGCTACTATTCTTAAAGGTAAGGTTGTCACCATTACATACGGATCTAGAATATTAAGAAAAATGTTATTGGGGTACTAAAAGAATCAGTATAAAAATTGCCTCCATCTTCTTTGTGTTTCCCCCTGTGTCACCAATGAGATTTTGTTATTTGTAGTTAGTTTATGGTCCTAGTCTTGGACTCTCCTTGCCAACTTGAAACAAAACCACAAAGCCATGAGGAAAAAGCCACCAATGGGATGCAGAAGGTCTGATTATTCTGACAATAATAAGATTCAAGACTGAACTCTTATATAATCTATACCTGTTTTAACAATTCTTCATTGAATTACATTCTATTACCTGGGTAGTGGTAGGTACCCATCAGGATTATTTAACTATCATTATTTTAGCATTTCAATTGTTTAATTTTAAAGTACCTCCATATACCGAAAATCTGCATGTAGAGAAAGCCATGTATATATTGTTATGTGTGTGTGTGTGTGTGTGTTTGGGTGTGTATGTGTATGTGTGTACACACACATCCACCATGGTTTATCAAACATGAATGTTATAAAACTTCTTTAAAGTGCAGCAGAAGCCTGTCAGTCAAATAGCTAAAAAAGACAGATTTTGATATTTCCGCCTCACTAAATGTGAATACATTGCTTTGCTTCGTTCATGTTTTATGCAAAAATCAGTTTTGGTAGATGAGAGAGTTTTATCTAAGTAGATTTAGTGAAATAGCTAAATTCTCTTCCTAGCTTCTAGACTTAAATAACCTTGTACAAATCTCTTAACCTCCCTACAGCTCCCTTAAAATACCAAAGGCAAAAAAAAAAAATCTACTTTTAGAGACTTCCAGAGTGCTTCAGGTAGAAAGACTACATACTTTTTGAAATTCAGTTTGATATCATTGATATTAACAGGTCATGGTCATGTGTGGACTTTGGAAACAGTTGGTTACTTCCACTATAGTTGTGCCTCAAAATTAATCTCATGATTGCTCCTCGCATCCCATCCATGCTATCCAGCAGTGATTTAAATCAAGGCAGAGGACTTTGCATTGAAGTAGATTAGGAGAGCCCACATCACAGCAACTCTGCTTCAGGGACAAGAGCAGGTAGGCACCAATCATAACAGATGTTGCTCATGTTCTCAAGGGGCTCTGCCCTTTGATCAGATACAAAATATGATACACTAGGAAGGAAGCATTTCCTTCTTTTTTCAATGTCAGTGTTCATGAATACTTAATACGAAAGACTTTGCATCTTTTTACACCATTAAGCAAGGATTAATGTTTTTTATGCATATTCACTTCCACTGGGAGGGAAAAAACATTTTTAAAAATCATTCTCTTCCATTAACATGAGCTTTTTTAGTACATTTTCACACCATTTGGGATTTTTTTTTCCCTAAAAACACTCTGACTATATAGCTGGCTTGCCTGAAACAAACCCATGCTGTGAGCTTTTTTACATAAGAAGTTGAGTATTTTTGAATTCTTCCTGTCCTATGTCCTTTACGCCCACATGTGAAAAAAAACACAGCAGCCAAAGTACAGGAGAATCCTTCTCTATACACCCTGCTGTTGACCCAGTCAGATATGACCAAGTTTCTGTCTTCATTAAAAAAGAAGCTGAACCTCTGTTGCCATTTCTTATCCCCAGCTGACTTCTTGTATATGCTCAGAACTGAAGCTAACCACTTCTGAGCAAAATGCCACTCTCTGTTTCAGAGAGCTACTAGGAGAAGAAAATGGTGCAGTAACCAGGAATATAAAAACATATCCAGGCCAGGGAACATCTCTGAGTTTCAGGAATGTATGGTATTTTGCAGAGCAGGGCTGAGTACACCATGAAAGTGCATACTAGTAATATCTGAAACAAAGTTTTACAGGTTACAGCAGGACAAAGAATAAGCTTTCAGCATCTTTTGCTTCTGTGTCAGACTATACAAGTAACAATAGATAGCATCAGTCTGAACTTTTAAAAAGGATAACTGGTTTAATTACACTCATATTTTCTAATCTTGTTGAAGAAAAACATACACAATTACTTTCATGACTACAAAACACTTTATTACTTGTTCCCTATTACAACATATCAAAGTCAAGGACAGCATAAGACAAAATCTCAGTTCACCTTATGCCTCATATTTAAAGCTGAAACTGATTGTCATCAGATCCTGATGTTGACATTTCAGTATCAAATGAGCACACAGAAAAAAAATCTCATTGTAAAAATTTTCACTTTAGTATCCTACTCATTTTTTTTTCATGGTTTCCTGTTGGGAAGTAAAAGCTGCTACCTCCTTGTCAAAATGGGATAATGGCTTTATGTCATTTCTTGTTCCTTTCCTTAAATATTTCATACTGTAGGATGACAAAAAAACCCAAGTTCAACATGCTGGCCACATGGTAATTCTGAGACAAGTGCTGCATGGGTTCTGAATGTGGAATACAACTCAAAGGCTAGGCTTTTCACACAGCTTTCAATTCCAGATGAACTGACTCTAAATAATTAGCTCATCATAACAAGCAATTAGAAATCTACCCAAACTCAGTCCCTGAAGGTGCTCACTGTCCCGGAAATACCACAGGATCTTTCGGTCACACACATCCCACAGAGACAGAATTCTCTTTCCTTTTTTTTTTTTTTTATGTAACACTCAATTTTTGCAAAATATCTAATCATATAATTAAACTTCAGAGGCATAAAAGATATATTCTCTTCTCCTTTATAAACAGAGGAATTACAACAGCACCTTCTTCCCTCCAAGATTTTTCAAACAATCTGCTTGGCCTTCTTTCATTTTAGCCTTACGTGAAAAAGAAACAGCAAAAATGCTTGAAAGTCTTAACAGAAGAGTTCTGAGTTCTTTTGTAGAGGAGGAGGATGGAGTCAAGGCATTTGGCAGTGCTCATTTATTCTGCTAGGTAAAAGTGACAGAAGGCAACACTTGCTGAGCCAGTAGCATGCCACTACATCCTCCCTCCACAGAAGCAGCAGCAGCACTGGAGACACCAAGGGACATGTCTGAGCACAATGGAAACTGTGCAGATAAAAAAACAGTTTTGACATGTACGAATTGTAGGAATGTGCAATAAGAGGAAATTATATTGAATAAAATGGGAAACATCCATTTGTAGTCAAAGTGCAAAGTTACAATACATGTGAAAGGGTTTTGTTTGGGCATTATATGACCATCTTGAATATTGCTTTCATCCACATTCTACCTATGTCAAGCTTTTTTAGAAAGAATTGTTTCTGTTCTCAACAGTGTTGATGCCGGCAGTAAAATCACACTTTAGTTGACCTCTGATTATTCCCATGCTCTTCCTGGCCAAAAGGCAGAATTTACCAGAAAATTCATGAACATTCAACAACATGCTCTTATTGATCTGGAGGCAGCTGAAACCATCAGAGCATGGGCACTTGGGCTCACTGATTCAAAGGTAATCTTTGTACTTCCTAATATTCCAACTAGCTGAGCAGGGGTATAGTGTTCAGACCAGCCTGGGTCTCTCCAAGCTCATGGCAGAAAACAAAAGCCACACTAATCACAGGGGTCTTTTTCACATGCCAATTTGTATTTTTTGTCACCTTAGTTCAGCACCAGTGCCTATGCATCAGCCCAAAACTCAAAAGCATGTATGTGCCTACAGTTTTTCAGTCTATGAATCATTAAACTACTGTCAGCTTACTTTTGGGCACCATGACATGGCAAGCTTGTAATTTGATAGCAATTTGGGTACTCATTGAACCACAGTAAACTTTCTGCCAGCTCATGCTTAGCACATGTATTGTGTCAAATTAAACATTACAACTAACCATGGTACCTCTCATTTATAACATCACATCACATTATGTCAGGTTACATTGTATCAAATCAAATAATTTTCTATAAAGGAAACTCTGTCAGACCCATTACAATGATAACTTCCATCCCCTTTTTATTTTGTTTAATAGGAATGCCCATCTGTAACAACACCAGCGACCTCCCCCTTCCACTTCCTTCACTGAGGACCTCTCAGAAATTTTTGTTTTCTTTATACAGATGTTAGAATCAAATGTGTAATTTCTCATCTCAAAAAGCATGCTGCCAGTTTAATAAGGTCCCCATCATCCAGTCCCTCAAGAATGTCTCCTGAAAGAGCAGGAATTCAAAAATATACTTTATTATTTCAAATAGGTAATATTAATATTTTCTGTTCCACAGTGCATCCACACCTCATCCAGGTATGTTACAGCACTTGGAAAACATTAGCTTTTCAAGGGACCAGTCTGAAAAAAATGTGTTGGAGCAGCTGCCTTGCTTTACTGACTTTGCTCTGGAGCAATACAGAATACGTGCATACTGCCTGAAGCCACAAGAAGTGTGGATTTGCTGGAAGATATGATAAGTCCTTCATTACCTCCCTGCTTACTGTAATTTTCCATGTTTAGTTACCTGCTAATCTTATCCTACACCTTGTTAAATTGCCAGGACTTTGAATAAGGGACCAGTTTTATGCTGGACATCCAGAAAAATGAGGTGCAATCTCACCTCTGACACACTGTAGTACACCATCTTTGTGTTGTTGGAGGAACCAGACCACAAGTATGTGTGTATTTGTGAGCACAGCTAGATTGAAGCATCTGCCCCAGATTAACCATGTACATAATCTGCTTTTTCTCCGTCTTTGTTAGAGATGTTACACCCGCAGCCAGGCCTTAAATGTCCTTAAACTGAGGGCCTCGTTGTTGTGAAGCATTAGAAGAGGAAGCACGGCTCCAATATGGTTTTCTCCTTCTCCAAAAGGAGAAAAATCATCTTGAAACCCTGTGGTGAGCTTCTTAATAAGATACAACCACTCATTCCAAAAAGGTATGACAAACCTGTGCAAAAAGCAGTTGCTGCCACAATGAATGGGAGCCTGTCCTGGTTTACAATTCA
>VXBI01001716.1:39573-79637 GCA_013397375.1 Toxostoma redivivum | reverse complement strand
AAATCTCCATCTCAAAAAAATAATTCTTACCTCCCCTTAACAAACACTTCTCTCTCAAATCAAAACAGCTACGAATCGTGAAAGTGAAACCATGAGAGAACTGGTTTTTTTCCCTCCTTGTGAAGTTCCTATAGCCTGACAAGAAGAAACTCTCTCCGAAGTGAACTGAAAAGGACTTTTTAAGTTGGAAACTGACTGAAAGAGTTTTTGTATGTTTGTTTTGTTGTTATGAAGGTTGGGAGAGGGGAGGAGGGAGTGGTCTAAAGATCTTATTCTGAATTTGCTTTTTCTTTCTCTTTGTTTGTGTAGTTAATAAAGTTTTTTTATACCCTTTTAAGTTTTAGGCCTGCCTTCCTCTTTTGCTCCTGGGTCTGTCTCACAACAGAAAAATGAGTATATTTAAATTGGCAAATCAAACCTATGACAGACCCTTATTCTAAAGCTGTCTTCTATACAGTAAAGACATGATCACCATGAAAACATTTCAGCTAATCTTCATGACACACCTTTCATAACAACCACAATAAAGAGGATGAAAGCAGGAACATAGTCACTAAACAAAAAGGGACAAAAAATTTGTTAGAAGTAATACAAAATTCATAAAGATAGTTCCTCTAAATCAATCTGATACCAGATCTTAATCTTTGTGTTAAAGTGCAACATTGCATGTAATTTTGAGTGCAATTTTGACCATAGAAGGCCATTATAGACAGCACTGTATTGCACAGAGGTAAGGAAGGAGACAGGTGAAGCTCTTCTTTGGATGTGGTAAATTGTCTCTTCCAAAGGAAGTACAAGAGGCACCCACTTCAGATGCAGTGTGGGTTTGTAAATTCTAAGGACTCCTGTCTGACATTCAGCTCTTCTGCCTGCAGAGGTGGAGGATGTTAAGTTTCTCTTGAGGAAGATATTAACAATGATATGCTAATATTAACAAATAGGTTAATGCTAATTATTAAGTGTCTTGCTACAGTCACCTGTAGCACTCTGTATTATACAGAATGCCAAAATACACCACATAGGACTGTTTTTTATTGTATCAGGCAGGTACTAATGGAATTTGCTGTAAGCATTCTCAGGATCCTTTAAGTGAAGAAACTTTCCCCAGGCTTCTTCACAAATCTGTGCTAGATTTAGGACATCTTTGTAAATACAAATATTGAAGGCAGACTATTGGAGAAGCAAATATCAACTGTACCAAATAGTTGCTTCAGTGTTTTGCAAAGCACAGTAATTGCAAAGTACAGCATGCTTTCATTCACTGGAACACAACAGACTTTTCAGGAAGAAAAGAGAGATTGAAAATCCTCTTTATCTCTAGTGATATAAAGCACCTTGGAAAAGAGTAATTTTAATATACTACATTTTAGGAGCATATAACTTTAGGTATAAAGAACCTTAGGTATCTTTTAGGTATGAAGGCATACAATTTGTACAAAAACTTAAGTCTCAGGAAGACATCTTTTTGCTTAAATGGGTCCAAAGTTTATCACACTAGTAATAATTTTTAAAAAGTCTTTTAAACATATCACTGCATGTATTTCATTTTTCTTGACAACATCTTAGGTTATATTTAAAAAGAAAACTTTCCTCCCCACTCTTCATCTCCCTTCATGCTCTAATTAGTCAACTAATTTAGCAAAAAAGACTTAGAATATATCAAAGGGCCAGCACAGGTAGTTTGTTTTGTGGTCATACTGCAAGTCTAAATTTGCACTTGCAAATAGAAGATTGCTTAAGAAATAGATGAAACAGCAGAATTCTTGCTACAATTAGCTTATTAGACAAGATAAGACGTTAAGTTACCTACAACACATAGGAATTTCCTTTGGCATGAAGGCTGAATTTAGACCTTGCACACTAAAGTGCACTGCAGCCTCATGAGGAACCCTCCAAATCCTACAGATCTGCCACCTACCCTTGGGGGGGACCTGCTCTCTCAGTTCCTACTACTGCTGCTCTTCCAAAGTAACGATAAAACCACAGACCTTCTCACTTGCCCTGAAGACTATGTCCTGCCCCTGCAACCCAAACCCAGCTAGCCCCTACCCAACACACCTGACAGTGTCAGAACCCAGTGAGCCTTTGCCTTTCACAGAGTCATTTAGAAAGTGCAGCATGTGCTGTGATGACAGGAACTGCTTTTCATAACACCATCACCCACAAAGAGAGACACCTTTGGCTCATCCACAGGGTCTGCACAAGGGACTCCAGTCCCCCAGCTCTACCCTACAGATCCTGCCCTGAGGACCAGTCAAGAGGACCACCAGCACCAGCTCCTTCTGCAGAAGTTCTGCAGGGGAAGGAAAGCAGTTAGCCTGGCCAACTTCACTCTGTTTTTAGCTTTCTCCTCCAGCTTACTTTAAATTTCTGTTCTAGGAGAGGATATTGGACGTCAGGACTACCTTCTGAAAGGCATGCTACTCTGTCAGTAACAGCATCATGCTTTCTCGCTTGCACTGTTTTCCCCCCAGCCTTAAGCCTGCTCTCTACAAAATGAGATTGATTTGATTTAAACTGGCACAAGAAGTTAAGGGAGAGAATGATATTATAGGGAAGATATAGATAAATAGATAGATAGATAGATAGATAGATAGATAGATAGATAGATAGATAGACAGATAGATAGATATAGTTCTTCTATATATGAAGACAGAGACACTCTTACTAGGCCAGGTTACTCAGAGGGATGAAGCAACCACAGCTTCCCTGGGCAGCCTGTTCCAGTGCGTGACCACCCTCACAGTCAAGAACTTGTTTCTTGTATCTGTTCTAAATGTACCCTTTGTGACTTCAAACCCCTTGTTCTATCACTTCATGCACTTCCTGAAAGCTCTCTTACAGTATTTTTCAGTACCAGAAAGTTACTTCAATGATCTGCAATAACCTGGACTGTATTCCAAGCCATGTTGTCCCTCCAGCCAGTTTTAGGGTGGTTGAAGTTCCCCAGGAGAAACAGGGCCTGTGACCATGAGTTATTGCCAGCTGCTCACAGAAAGCCCATAAAATTCCTTCTTCTGGTCCCTTCTGGTGCTGTCATTACCAAAGCACCTGCAACAGTGCCTGTCCCTTAATTCTTACCCATAAACTCTCAGATCATTTGTTTGTCCCTGGGTAGAGCTCAATGTATTCTAGCTGCTATCTCACTTAAAGAGCAATTCCACCACTTCACCTGCCTGAGCAGTCCCTTCTAAAAGTACATAGCTGCCTATGACACCATTTCAGTCATGTGAGCTATCCAGTCATGTCTCAGTAACTGCAATGAGATCCTGGCCTTCCAACCACACATAGATTTCTAGTTCTTGTTTATTGCCCTGGCTGTATAAATTTGTATACAAGCACTTCAGAGGTAAATATCCAGCCAGGCTCTCTAGAAGGTATATAAGAGGATTCACCATAACCACAAACATCCTTGATATGTTTATCCCTATGATCCTCATCCTGAGAGGCAGTCAAGGAACATCTGTCACTGCACTGATTTGTATGACCTATTCCCCAGGAGGAAACAAGGGCATGAGCATTTCCACTTTGGATCCCACCTCCCAAGACCTTTAGTTTAAAGCTCATCTCACCAAACTGGCCAACCTACTGCCAAAGATTCCCTAGCCCTTTTTAGACAGGTGGATCCTACACCTCCTAGCAGGCCACAATCATTAAAGCACAAACCACTGTCATGAAAGCCCAAACCTTCTAGATGGTGCCAGGCACGAAATGAGATGATGATCTGCATTATTTATCTGCTTCTGGCTGTCCCTATTTCTCTAACCAGTAGGATGGATGAGAACATGACTTAGGGACCAATTTTTTTCACCTGCCTCATGANCAGACCTATATCCTTCTACTATCCCTTCCAAAATACTTGTTTGGCTCCCAACATCTGGAAGATGTCCTTTGTTCTGTCTCACCCATCTTCCCCCCTCACTCTGTTACAATTGCCTTCTATTGGTCTAAATACAATTTTGTTAATATAGTTACAATTTAATTAGCACGAATCACATTTATCACAAGGGCTTTATAGTATTCCTTGATCCTACTTATTTTTTGGCTTGCAGCATCATTTATACCCACATGAAAAAGTAATAGCAGGGAGTAGTGTGCATGCTCTTGACAATCTGGGGTATCCTCTTGGTATGAGCTGCCTAGGAAGGTGTTAGAGTCACTGTCCCTATAAAGAATGGTGGTTGGCCTTGCCCCTCCTTTTGGCATTTATGTATTTACAAAACATTATTTATTATCTTTCACAGAACTGGCAAAATTGGGTTCTAATTGGACTTTTTTCTATTTTCTTCCTACGTGACCTAGTGACATCCTTAAACACTCCCTGAGTTGCCTGCCCCTCTTTCCAAAGGTGATACACCCTCTTTTTCTCCCTTAATTCTTTCAAAAGCTTATCAGTCATCTTCTCTGTCAGCTCATCTTTCAGCACATAGGGATAGTCTACTCCTGTGCCTTCAAGATTTATTTGTTGAAGTATGTCCATTCTTCCTGGACCCCTTTATTTTTAAGGGCTGTTTCCCAAGGTACTCTCTGAATCATTCTTTTGAGAAGACCAAAGTCTGCACTACAGGAGTCCAGAGTGGAAGTTTTGCTGATGCCCCTCCTTGTTTCACCAAATATTAAGAACTCTCTTATTTAATGGTCACTGTGCCCCAGATGGCCTCCCACCAGCTCCTCTCTGCTTACAAACAGCAGGTCTAGCAGAGCACCACCCCTGGCAGACTTGCTCACCAGCTGTGACAAGAAGCTCTCCTCCTTACACTCCAAGAACCTCCTAGACTGCCTCTTTTCCACTATGTTGAGTTCCCAGCAGATATCTGGCAAGTTAAATCTCCTACAAGAACAAGGGCTGGCAATCTTGAAACATCCTCCAGCTGTTTATACAAGAATTCATCTATCTCTTTATCCTGGTTGGATTTGACTTCTGCTTACATCCAAAAATTACATATTTTACAAGCCAAATTTAAAATAATGTAAGTATGAAGGGTAGGTAATTACTCACTGAAGCATCAAGGCTCAGCTTTTCACATATCTTACTTAATTGGCTGCCCCTACAAATATAAATTCCTAATTAATTAATGTGCAAGAATTACATTCAATATCCCTCAACTCAAGGTATTGCAGAAGGTCTAATCAAAGAAGAAAAACAATTAAAAAATCAGATCACTGAACTTAATGCATTGCTTTTGATACTGGCAACATATGTTCTCTAGCATTTAATCATGGTACTACCAGTAACAGTGATCCTAAAATATAGGATTAGGCAAGATAAATTAATTTAACATAAATTAATCAGTGAGACTAAAAACCATTGTGAGAGACTGAATCTGTTGAGAGCATGAATGAGCAACTAGAATATTCATAATTCAAAAATTAAATAAAATCACTAAATTCAGAATGTGATATTACTGTTGCATCTTTACATGGACTTTGCAGCTCAGTTAAACTGTCCTCAGATTACAGCACCATTTAATAGAAAAAAGAAACTTTTTAAGTACAGGGTTCTTAAATTAATTGTTTCACCCTAGGACGGCTTCGTGACTTTTGATAAAAAGAACACTGCAGAACATAGAGCTTTTTTGACTTTGGAAAGATACAGGCAGCTGAAAAAGAAACTGAAAAAACAGGCCATTAGATTTTAGTCTTTATTTGAAGTCCTAATGAAAAATGACAGTAATTTTCTCAAATATTTATGTCTTCTCTGTCTTCATTGCTGTCCTGGTTTAGAGCAAATTTGGGAGGAAACCTCTGAATGGGGTCCCTCCAGGGAAGAAAAAAAAATTCAAGCAATCCCTCCCCCAGTTGGCTCAGAAAAAAAAAAATTTTCCTCGGAGAGAAGTGGAAAAAGAAACAGAACTGTTTATTCAACAGGCAACACACCTCCCAGCATAGAATTGAACAATACCAAACAGCAAAAACCTCTTGCCACTCTGAAGAAATGACAGATTCAGAAGAGTTCTTCCCGTGGGCTGCCCGGCTCACTCAGGCTGTTCTCAGTCCCTCCGGTGCTGGGAAATGCCACGGCCCAGGCCAGGCCTGGTGCTCTACTGGGTTTTCAGTCCAGAGCAGGTTCAAAACAGTTCCAGGAAAAAAAGGAAAAGGAGGAAAAAAGCAATCCAGGGAGTTTCTCTGCCTCAGCTAGCCAGAAGAAGCAACCCAGAGCAAAAGAGAGCTCTCCCTCGCTGTCCACCGCAGACAACACAGTGCCAGCAGGAATGTGGGGGAGCTGGTGCAGTCTCTGATAACAAACCCTGCACTTCTTCTTTCCCCCCGCTTCACTCCTGGAACCAGTCTTAAAGTTGCAGAATTTAATATCCAACACCAACAGAACAGACAATTTGGGGATACAGGCATCATACAGTCACCCCAAGACAATTGCCCATACTCTTCCAGAGAACTTTAACAAACACTTCAATCACGACTTCAACATAAAAAGGTTATAATGGCATGCTATATACATTTTTTTAAAAAGAGAGTTTTTAAAATATGGTTTTTATATTATGAAAAAATCTGATTTAACTAGACTGTAAAAGGCAGAGAGCATTATTTAAGGAAGACTGTCTGAAAAAGTTCTTATATTCCCTGGTGACTATAACAGAAATACAAATTTTATTACACTTGTACATGAAGTCCCCACAGCTCATTTATTCTGAATAGAAACCTGTATAATTTCTACAGAAATCAGTTTGCCTTGTAAATTTTATTGCTAATCCATCAGGTTCACATGGCAGAATAGGTACAGTTTCATATCCATTAGGGACTCGCTTATAAAACTGACAATTTGGCACAGTCTGAACTCAGCATAACAGGACAAGTTAGAATAAAAATTCTAACATAGTCATACAGAGAGGCAAGTTCAAGTCAGTGAGGATAAAGAATACTGACAGGACAGAAATTAAAGACTACTCAACTTTTTCGGTATCTGGCTTAGAACTCATCTATTTTGTTTCAACACTGGTATCTTGAGCATTAAACACTAAAACAAAAATTAAAATGTTTCTTTTATCAAAAGAATTATAAATCTTCTATTTAAAGATAAACATTTAAATGGTGATGGTCAAAATTCTGAAATACCTGGAATCAAACAGAAATTTCCATACATCTACACAAAGTTCTTGGAAACAAAATGCTTGCCTCAGGAGGACTCACCAAGGGACAACAAAGGAGAAGAATTACACTGCTAACTGGCCAAAAACAAAGTTGTGCCATTATAGCAAAGTGGAACACAGAAAATGGAAGCAACACAGCAAAGTCAGATGGTGCATTTGAAAATGTAACTGGAGTCCAGAACTCAACTTCTTTTTCACTTAAAATCACTAGATACATACAAAGAACAGAATAATTTGCAGCTTTAGCTAGACAGGAAATTCCAACCCCTCCCAGATGGCAGTAGAAATGAAGCAAAAGAGGCAGGCTTCATCTGCTGCACTTCTTAGCAAAGTTTAAAATTTTCATTTTGGCTTGAACTGATTTTTGGGCCATCAAATTCAACCATCTGTCTGTTTAGAAAGACCACATTGGGAGGTCCTGCATTACCTTTACATATGCAGCTTATCATATTGTGGTCCTATGCTTTTCTCATTTATTTCTCACAACAGGTGAAGAAGAGTGGTTTAGCAAATACTGTAACATTGTGATTCAGACAGCACCTATCAGCCAGATGCTCTGTGTGATGCAGTAAAACATACTCTCTGGAAGAGTGACTGAGTGTTTTAGAACATTGTGCAAGATCATATGAGGAGCAGTATAATGTACTGCATCAGGAGTCCTTAGCTCAACCATGTACTTCATTAATATCCTCCAGTAAGAAAATACTAATTCAGTTTGCTCTTACCTGTTTCCAGACTGGCAGTTATGAAGAAGATGACAGACATAGTGGCACAGCACCTGAAGCAGTGAAGCACCAGGATACAGGCAGCAGGATACACGCTTCAGGACCAGTCTTTCACCCTCATAATCAAAAATACCCATCTTGGGAGTATAGTTGCATTCTGATCTTTTTCCAAAAATCGTGGACAAGTTATGATGATTATTTTTAGTAATTTGTAGTAAAATTATATTTAGAGAAAAATTTGGAGCAACAATAAATATCAATGTGAAGAATTTACATATGATTAAGACTTATTTTTAAAATAGCAGAAGGGTTCCCTGACAGGTAATCTATTCTAGAATATTTTCTAATAAACCAGTCTTAGTGAACAGAAGTATTTAAGAAATAGTTTTAGTATAACATTTTAGCTTCTACAGAATATTTCTTGGGAAAAAACATGCAAACAGCTGTGCAATTTTTTCAGTATTTTGAAGATATAAAAGAGGTGACACAGGAGTCTAAACTCCATAGGCATATTAGCTAAATCCATGAAGCAATGTATGCACTCCTGCTTTGCAGAGCTGCTCTGCAGCATTTCTGCCTGAATTTGGCAAAGAAAGATAATATTCCCTAAATTATGTAACACCTAATCCTAATATAATCACAACAGAAAAACAGCTTTTGTATAATAATGTTTATGAATATTTTTCAGTCTCTTAGCATGCTCTGGAAAATTACAGAAGACATGCAACTGGCAGGAAGCAGAAGCGTCCCTAGCTTCAAGCAGCAAAGTGTTTTAGTAGAAGAGATGACCAGCTCATGGGACAGCTGTGGATCGATACATCCTGAAATCCTTAGTTCTCACCATTTAACATTTAATCTTTAAAAATATTAAATCCATTCCATGGATGTTCTATTCTAGACAAGGGATTAATATCACATATGACTTGCCAAGTAGCCATCAATACAGCCTACATGACAGTGCTCTCTCCACTTTCATATTTCATGATGAGCACATGTGACTCATGCATTTCACTTGTTCTACTTACTTCTGCTTTATTCTCCTCTACTAAGAATATTCTACTATTCTGCTGCTTTATTCTCCTCTACTAAGAATATTCTACTATTCTGCTAAGTTCATTTCATAACTGAACAATGACATTGTTAGATCATTTCATTGCAAATTATGGCAATGATGTGAATGATTATTAGGAGAAACTGGATCATAATAATAGATATGAGCATTTCAGATTGATGCAGTTTGACAAAGGTTCCATCCTGTTGGACTGCTGCCTCTGAAAGTGCTGTCCCTCAGCCACATCAGAAGTGCCTCTAGATCTCTGTACACATAAAAGAGACAAAAGGTGACACACCTGATGTCTGAGCTGCCCTGTGGGGAAGAAGGGGACTCAAAACCACTCTCTGAAGTTACTCAACTAAATAAGCAGACAGCAATTCTCCCAGGCTGTCTGTTGTATCAACGATGTTTATGGGCAAGGCGAGACAGACTCCACAGGTTAAGCAACATCACCAGAGAGGCTTGTGGTCCTCAAAACCAACAAAAGATTGGTCAAGTTTCTAGTACTGCCAGAACCCCCCTCCAAAACATGTACCCTCATCTCACTTTATGGTTTTCATATGGGATGAGTATTTTTACCAAGGTAAATGATCTCTATTCTTCCTGCCCAGCCCCCTTAAAACTTCTAGCAAAATACTAGGCCTTTTATTTGGATACTCAGTAATAAGTTGCTGGTTTTGATTCTGAATTATTTCATTAATTTAAGAATATACTCAAAAGTACTAATTTCATATTCAAGTTTCAAAGACTCCATACACTTCCATGTTCAAGTAACTCATCTGCAGCTGTTTAAGCACCAAATACATCAGTCACTATATATGTGACCAGTTTATGTCATATACAATTTTCGTTTTCCTAGTCTAATATGTTCAATTAGCAACCAGACCAATTTAGGGCCAACATTTCTTTTCCACATTAACTTACTTGAATATTGCTTTATCTTACACACAGAGAATAGCAATGGACTCAATCTCCTCTCTTTTTTTGTAGTGAGCATTTTTTATACATTTGGTAATTTTCCTGTTTAACATAAAAGGACAGACATATACCCTGGTTTGATACTGCAAACATTACATAATCAGAAAATCACAGAATAAGCTGAGTTGGAAGGGACTTAGAAGGATCATAGAGTCCTAGTCTGGGCCCTGTGCAGTGCCATACTCAATCACACCATACCCCTGAGAGCATTTTCCGAACACTTCTGAGACTCTGTCAGGCTTGGTGCTGTGATCACTTCCCTGGGGAGCCTGCTCCAGTGCCCAAACACCCTCTAGGTGGAGAACTTTTTTCTAATATACAATCTAAACCTTCCCTGACATAAGTTAAGCCATTCCCCCAAGTCCTGTCACTGTCACCACTAGTCAACAGTGCCTGCACCTCCACTTCACCACAGGAGGAAATTGTAACTTGTCTCTTTTTCTCCATGCTAACAAAACAAGTGACCTCAATTGCTCCTCACACGGCTTCCCCTCAAGGCCCTTCACAATCTTTGTTGCCTTCCTTTGGACATTCTCTAATAGCTTTATATCTTTCTTACATTGCAGCACCCAGACCTGCCCCCAGCACTCGAGGTGAGGCTGCCCCAGCTCAGAGCAGAGCAGGACAATCCCCTCCCTTGCCCAGCTGGTGATGCTGTCCCTGATGCCCCCCAGGACACGCTTGGCCCTCCTGGCTGCCAGGACACTGCTGGCTCATGTTCAACTTGCCACTGACCAGGACCCCCAGGTCCCTTTCCATGGTGCTGCTTTCCAGCATCTCATTCCCCACACTGTCCATCCTTCCAGGGTAGCTCCATCCCAGGAGCAGAATCTGGCACTTCCCCTTGTTGAACTTCATGTGGTTTTTGATTGCTCATCCCTCTGATTTGCTGAGGTGTCTCTGCAGGGCATCCCTGTCATCTAGGGAGTCAACAGCTCCTCCCAGTTTTATCATTTGTGAACTTGCTTAGTCTCCCTTCCAGTCCTGCATCCAGGCTGTTAATGAAGATGCTGGAGAGCACAGGGCCAAGAATGGAATCCTGTGAAGCCTCACTGGTGGCAGGTCACCAGTCTGATGTCACCCCATTCACTATCACCCTTTGTGCCCAACCCATGAGCCAACTGCTCACCCATCCCATTATGTGTTTACCCAGCTGTGTGCTGCACATTTTGTCAAGAAGGGATACTGGGACAGACATCATTAAAAGCTTTTCTGAAATCCAAAAAGAATACATCCACTGGCTTCCCTTGATCAAGGGAATCCATAAGGTGGGTTACATTGTCACAAAAGGAAATCAGGATTGATAAGCAGGACTTTCCTCTCATGAAGCTCTGCTGGCTCTGACTGATGACTTCATTGTCTTTCTGTGTATTTCAGTACCTCCCTAAATAATCTTCTCCATAATTGAAGTGAGACTGGTAGACCTGCAGTTTCTGGGGTCCTTCTTGCCTTTCTTGGAAATCAGGACAATATTCACCAGCTTCCAGTCAGCAGGGACCTCTCCAGATTTCCAAGACCAGTCAAAAATCATCAAGAGATGTTTTGCAATGCCATCAGCTAATTCTTTAAGGACTCTTGGATTAATCCCATCAGGCCCCATAAATGTATAGGGATCCAGCTGGAATAGCAGATCCCACACATTTCCAGGGCCAACCAAGAATGGATCATTCTTATAGACATGATCCTTCAGGTCAGGGCAGACTCTCTTGTTTCATCATTTTTGTTGAAGATGGAGACAGAGATTGAATTAAACACCTCTGATTTGCCCATGACCATCCTCATCCTGTAACAGGTCAATGCTAATTGACAATATACTTGAAAAAGCTCTTTTTTATTGTGCCCCACAGTTCTGGCTGGCTTCAGCTCCAGTTGAGCTTTGACCACACAGATTTTCTCCCAGAGATGCAAGCAGCATCTCTGTATTCTTCCCATGCCACCTCACCTTGATTCCACTGGGCATATACCTTCCTTTCTTGCCTTATTTTCAAGGCTCCTGTTCAGCCAAACTGGTTTTCTGCCCTTCCTGCTTGACTGTCAACATTTGGGAATTACTGCTCCTGTGCCCTTTGGAGGTGATATTTAAAAAGTGAGCAGCATTGATGGACCCCAGCACTTGCAAAAACATTCTTCCACGAGACCTTACTAATTCCCTGAGCAGCCTGAAGTCTGCTCTCCTCATGTTCAGCATTGAGGTTTTGCTGGCACTTTTCCTCCTGTCAATGGAGATTTTAAACTTGATCACTTTGTGGTCTCTGTAGCCAAGACAGCCGCCAATCTCCATTTCACTCATGACATCCACTCTGTTCATCAAGCAGTAGATCAAAGAGGGCAACTTTCTGAGTCAGATCCCTAAGGATCTGTTCCATAAAGTTGTGTTACAAGTTTGTTAGGAATCTTCTGGCCTGGGTTATACCAGCTGTGTCATATTCTCAGTTAACTTCTGAGTCCCCCATAAGGACAAAGGCAGTTGACTTGGAAGAGTCCCTTAGTTTCTGAAAGAATAATTCACCAGTATCATCATCCTGGCCAGGAGGTTTACAGTAGACTCTCATGATGACATCACCATTATTTGTTTGCCCCTTAATTCCAGAAGCTCCCAACTGTTCCATCGCCAACTGTAATCTCCATGCATTCTAACAATTCTATTACACACAGTGCCATCCCTCTACTCCTCTCCAGGAAAAACAAATTTTACCTTAAAAAAGCACTCTTTCTAGCACTAGAAGCAGCACTGAATTTTAAAACACAAGATAAAAAAAAAAACCCAAACAACTTGAGAAAGAGCAGTACAGTCGTCCTTTGCAGCAGTTTTGGAGACAACAGAAACAGTATGGAAAAAAAACCCCAAACATTATTTAGGGAAGAGAAGCATATAATGCACTGTCAAAAATGCTATGGGTTTGACTAGAAGAAGGATGTGACAACAAAATACATCTATGCTACAAGAAACAAACTGTGAGGTTATCACTTAGGACCATAATACCTATAATTCACATACTGATTAAATTACTAATTCCAACCATAATTTAATATTCATAATCTAAATTATGCAGGGGAATGCAGAACTCAGAAATACTGGGAAAAAACCTGATGTATTTTTCTAAAGAACCTAGGAGTTTAGTGTTACAGAACAGGAGAATAATGCAGGAAAGACTTCATCAGTTACAGTAATTTTGATATTTTCCCAGATAAAATAGAAATCAAGGGTTGGGCTGGACAGCATTCAACAGCCAGCCCCCATTGGAGAGTATGCATTCTTTTAATAAAGTAGATGGCCAGCCCAAATCTTTTGGGATGATACCGTAGCCAACTATCATGGATCAATATAATGGTACTAGAAAGTTATTATCCAAAACAAACAGATTTCTACAGAAGCCTTTAGGAATTTTCTACACCTCTTAATGTACTTGCAACAGTCTTATGGCAGAGCATTTTCTAGTAACTGTGCTTTACCAGATAAAATGCAGCACAACTGAAATGCATACATTTTCCTCCATTTGTGAGGTTTCTTATTTCAAAGAAATAAGCCTTTAAATCAGTACTAAAAACTACTTCAATATATGCCATTGTGTTTACTAAGAAGAGAGTGACATAAAATTACCTCTATATCCCACAAAACTTTATAATTTCCTACAGATAAGAGTAGAAAAAAATTACATTACTCATTATATAACACTGACTTTTAAAAAAAAAATCAGGAATAGTTAGCTGAAGACATTAGGCTAGAAGAAAAGCAGATATTCCTGTCAAAATTTTCAGATACCTATGAAGATTTTGGTGCTATATAAATCTCTCAAAGCAAGGAATGGCCAAAATAAAATACCTGTTCAAATTTATTTTTTCAAATTCACTTCCTGATGAGTATTATTCCATAAGCAAATGGCAACTTTTTTTCACCATGTTATTTTATTGTCAGAGAAATCCAGTGAAGAATCAAGATATTCATGTTTTATGGGTAGAATTTTTCTGGAACAATAAACCTTGTGTCACCAGTGCAAATCATAGTCCCAGCACTCCAATTTTAGCACCTTCTAGGAACCCTGCGACAAGGTAAGAAAGTAATATATTCTCTATATCAGCATTTAACTACTTTAACCTTGTCCATCACTCTCTTCCTGACCTCCTTTTCCCATTTGCTTGCCTGTTGCCATTTCTAGAACAGATAAAGGAAAGTATTTATAAAAAAACATCGATCATAGTACCACCAGCTCATTAAAAACTAATTAGTATGTCTTTAGGAAGTATGGCATGATACCACAAGCAAAAAATATAAATACCTTATGCCTAAAGACACTATAACTCATTTTTGAATGCTTGACTGAAATTGTCAATATGGTTTACTCATTTAAATTCCATAAAAATCAGCTGCACAGTTGCATAACATGCTGTATTTTACCATACTGGCATCTTCATGCACAGTTACCAACAATCAACATACTTCTGATAAATATAAAATAAAATAAAAAATTATTGATTTATTAAAATATGTGCCCACAGATGTTTAATTTTTAATATTTTCATTACAAATTTTATTTGATGCCTAGCCCATTACACTACAATTATCACATAAAAATAATTCAGACAGCAATGTTGGAACAACAAAAACACCACTGATACAGCAACATTTGATAGCTCTTAGAAGATGCTATAAAACCTGTGCTATCAAAAGTCATCTTACAAGCACCATACTCTATTACTTTCCTTAGTACAAATGAGGATATTCTGGATATAAATCATGCTTATTTGATCTATATGTCCAGAACGAATCAGGAGTCATGTCCCTCTCCTCAACAGCAAGACTCCCATAGGCTTACAAGGTAGAAAAGTGACTGTCAATTGTCGTATTGCACTGTTTGTTTTGTAAATATGGTATCTTCTGTTCTCCCCCATCGATCTGTGACGTAGTCGAATCTTTCCTTTTGCCCCTCCCCATCAGCCGTGTCCCATTGGTCACGGGTCTGTTCCTCCCTTTCCCTTTCCCCAGGTCTAAAAATGCTTGCCATCTTCCCTCTCTCTCTCTTTCTCCTCTCACCATGTGGATGCTACAACAAACTGTGGGCCATTTTTCCCACGGGAGAAAAGAGCCTCCTTTGGTCTTTTGCCTTTGTACTTGACAGAGTGTTCTCCATCCCCCGAGGTCCAGAGCCAAGAGGACCCAGGAAGAAGAGGAATCCCGTCAGTCAATCAACAATGAATCTCTGAAGAGAATACTTTTCCAGAAAATAATTATTAAATTAAAAAAACCCAGATAATATTGACTCATATATAACAGACAATACTACTTCCTGAAGAAAATCTGTGCAGGGTGCTCAGATAATCTACTTACTTTGAACACCTTCCATATCTTGGGATTTTGAGCATATGTAAAACTGCAATAAGCAAACTGTAGTTATGCAAACAGCCTAATGACTTTTAAAAGAATCACTCCTCTCCTATAGGGAGAAAAGAAACAGAGGGTTATATAGCATGGAAACTGAGAAATGGGACTGCCTTCAAAACTTGTTGGTCAACAATACAGTTATTGCTATACAGAGCTCTCATTTCCCATTTTTAAATATGTTACTCAAACTTTTCCTTCCTCTGAATCTTGAAGCTTTTTTTTTTTTTTAAGTTTTAACGATATGATAAAGGCTGATCAAGATGAAAAGGCTGTGAATATCTCTCTGGGGATGAATGTTTTTCTGTGCACTAGTGTCTCTGTGTATAGGCTGGAGAGGAAGATAGTTCACCAAGTGGACTAACACTCACAAAATAGGTACCACTAGGCAGAAACAAAATTCTTGAAGACATATTCAGTCTTTCCTCACCACGCAGAGGTTGCAGAATCTGCCTAAATAAAAACAGAGACAGAAGAAGTTTGACATTTTTGTTTATTTTAAAAGGAGGTTTAGGCTGGCCCTTCCTTTCTCCAGAGGTACGTAATGATTTACTACTAGCACATAATGACTTCGAAACAAACCAAGTACTCCCCTACAAAGTTGGTATTTTTCTTCTACTTTCTTTCATAAAAATTATGGTTAACCAAATAATTCCAAATAACTAATAATTACTTTATAGAGGAACACTTCCAAAAGGTGGTCTCTTCCTGAGCTTCTTGCAAAAGTGGATAGGAACATTAAAAACCTTTGTTGTCCAAACATCTTCCTGGTAAAAAACAATACATAATGTTCCTTTCATATTCCTCTCTCAAACTTGAGCCAAGGCTGGCAGAAGGTTCTGAAAAATGACAGGCAACTCATCCTGCAGCTATGCAACAAAAATTCAAACCTTTAAAAAAAGCCCAGCAAAACAAAACAGAGACACGGAAATTAACCAACAATGCAGATGGATACAAAACGGCCTAAAGAAATCAAAAACTTGCTTGTAGCTCTTGGTCACAGTACCGAGGATTGCCATAGTCTGAGGAAAAACAATTGTTTGTAGATCATAATTTTTCATGGAAACAATTGAATGAGTAGAACATAAAGATGCCTGGAAGAGACTCTGCTCCAACTTTCAGGCAGTCCAAATCAGACAGACAGACAAGCTGCTGAGACAGTAATGTGATGCTCAGTGCCCAGTTTCCTCAGCTGCTGCAATCACCAAGGCAGCTGCTGATGTCCTGTGGAAGCAAATTTTGTTTTGAGAAAAGGGATTCAAACACAAAAAATGCTCAGTGCTTCTAGACCAAAATACTTCAAAATATTAACAGCAAGAAAAATCAAAGGAAATAAACTTCTGCCAGGCTTTCTTCACAAAGTGAAATTTCTGTTCTTGAATGGCCCTGGGGTCTTCTCTGTACTTTGGACTCAAGTTTCACGTTAGGTAGAAAAGTGTGTGTTTTTCACCTCTGTTCAGATGTTTAAGGTAGGTCCCATTCCTGCTTAGAAAATTCCTCAATTCTACAACAATCTCTTGATAACTTACACAGACTGCTACCAGGAACAGGTAATTTTAAAAATCAGGTATGTTCACAAAACTATTAACTAGGCTGCAGCAAACCTCAAGTAATATAAATTTCATTTATTCATTTAGCAGTCTGGTTACTTGCCTTCTTTCTTTCTCTTTTTTAATTCAAAAAGCCAGCTGAGCTTTTTGAATAACAATTTCATTTCAGTTGAAGGTGAGATGAATAATAAAATTTGTTAGTACAGAATTTACCCAATTTCAGAGAGTAGAAAGTTAAATTACTCATTAAAAGGTACTTTAAATCACCGAAGCCATCAAAAAACCCTATCCTCTTGAAAAACAGATTCCTATACTTTCATATTCAGAACAAATTTTCATTTATCTTTGCAAACCCCATCTCCTTATTAGCTCTCAGTATGAACTATACCTAGAATACTTTCATTCAGTAATTATTAAGTCTTTAGGCCAATTACAGTGCAAGAATCATGTAATGCAGAAAAGTGTACTGCAATTGTGAACACACTGAGGAGATTCTTGGCTGAACCTAAAACCCATCTGTTAACCCAGTGCTTGCCCTCCCCTAACCTGAACTCTCCCTTGGAAGTGATTCTGTATTTTCAGTTATGACCTGTCAGCTTTCTTATAAGAGCTCTTTAACCAGCCTCAGGCAAAATTGCATCAGCCCACTAGAAAAAGTTTGCTCCTCATTTACACAGTGTATCTGTGGCTACGTGCAGACAACATGCAATCACTGCTTCTGCCAGCAAGAATGAAGGGACATTGGTAGTTTGGGAACAACTGAATACCAGTGATGCATTATACTGGATATGCCCCCATTACAGTGTTAGACACAATTTAGTAAAAGCAAAATATTTCTTTCAAGTGCTGCTTCTAAATGCCAGTCCACACAGATTTAAAATCACCTTACAAGATAAGATTTTGTATGCCTTCAGAAGAACCTCCAGTTAATTCATCTTCAATATTCTCCAAATATTTCCCCTAAGTTAATATACAGAAATTCAAAAACAGCAACATTCTGTCCATCTTGATTTCCCTTTGAGCAATGGGGCTTACACTTAATGAAAGAAAACAAGGTTTGAAAATAAAATCTTCTGATATATTTATAGACTACAGCTAAAGTATAAGGTATCGCAATTCATAGGGGATCAGTAAAGCCTTTAACAAAACTAGTGCTTAATATACTGGAAAAAAATAGTAGGGTGAAACCAAAACTCTTATTTGTGCTTCACATAATAGTAAAAGCAGCATTATCTTGATTAAAACACAGACTCTACAAATTAGCTGTCCTGTAAGTTGATTATCAGAGCAAATTGACTAAAACTGATAGTTAAACTAAAATATGTTTCCTTCTTTTCAACTATGAAACACTGCATAGAGACCAGCAGTGCTACCCAAACTGTCTCCATTCCTGGATGCAAACAGCAGAGATTCCACTGACACATGTATCCGCTCTGCTCAAATATACAGATTATTTTAAGGTAAGGATGCACTAAACCAAAAAGCATGCAGAACCACTCTGTAGCTCAGGTGACTGCTGCCAAATTGAGACATACCAGGGCCATGGACAATGATGGGACTAAAGCCTATCATGCACAGGAACAACAGCTGGAGAGTCATTTTCATCCTGCAGCTCACACAGCAACCAGGCTTTGCTCTAAAGAGGCTCATTGATTTCTCTCGTTCTAATTCATTCCTAAAGCCCATCTGGAAGTAGCCTTAATGTGAGTAGGGGGAGGACTAAGTGAGTAGAACGTGATTTGAAGAGATTCAGTGGGAACACTAAATCAGGTAGTGCCATTCCTAAATCATGACAGCCTTATATGGTGCATAATGTGGGGCACAAAGGGCTGCAATAACAGCAGTGCCCAGAGCAGACCAGAAATTAATTTGATCTAGGCATGTGTTGTATTAAGTATGGAGCCACTGGTGACATTGTTGCTTGGTCTGCTCATGTGGCTGTGGTACACTAACCTGTATACATTCCCATATGTGCAGTATGTGTTGGCATTTTTTAGAATGGGAGAGAGATCAGGATAGCTTTGTTGATGTACTGCAGGATGTCATTTTATGACATTATAACATCAAGGGCAATGAGGGTCACTTGAGACGTGTATTCAGTGCTGCTCTCCTGCCCTTACCTCAGGTGCTACCTTTGGGAAATCATCAATAATCTTGTCAAGTCATTAAGGGGGAATCAGGATAGGATTATTTTTTCCAGCCTTTCATTCCAATTTCTTCTTTCATGCCTTTTACAACAGCTTTTGAGAATTCTTAGGTCCCTTTGTGTGTGAAAGAAAGTATGTTCTTGTTCCTAAGTCTACCAGGTCTTCTCAGAGCTGTCTACATCAGAAACAGAGTCAAGAAAGACATTTCTAGGAAGATTAATCAGAGATCTGACCTAAGGGTGGACAGTTAAGAGTGCCATAGAACGTGGGTGAAGAAACAGGCCATGTTTTAAAGTACTATTCTTCTCCAGTGGTTTGGAAGTTCACCCCTGAATAACTACAGGACCCTGTTAAAGTGGCAGAATATGTGAAAGAAAAATGGTGTGGCAGTTCCAGAGAGGAGGGAAGTTCTACAATGTGCCTGGACCTTGGCTACTATTTATTGAACATGGCTTGATACTAGACTGCACCCTCAGAGGGAAGAGGAGGAAAGCCGAGAAAGATGCACTGTGACCACTCAAACTGCAGCTGAACTATAGTAACAAACCATGCCATTAACAGTTGCCCCTATACAGAAGAAGAAATCCAAGGCAAAAACAGTTCATTTAGTGAGGGATGAAGAAGTAGAGCTTTTCCAACAGGAAAATTCCTAGTCCCAAGTCAACTGCAAGATACACAAGATTTCAGACAGGTGAAGCTGTGGTGACCTGGCTACTCCAATGCTGGCATAGCATGGCCCACAGTATGAAACTAAATGGTAAAGAAGCCAAGCAACTGGAATTCTTGTCCTAGGATATGGGCATTGATAAGGGGACTGGGAAGAAGACAGTACATTACCATCTGGAATCACAGACAAAAAGGATCTGAAGCCTGCTACAGTCCAACAAAAATGAGATCCTTGCAGTTTACTGAAGGGGTTCAATCCACCTCAGAAGTTACTGGCACCAAAGCTCAGCTCCTCCTGGCACCCTGACTGCCAGTGCTGGGCTGAATGTTCAAAGGGAAAGGCTTTTACACACATCATTCCCCTCATGCTGCACAGAGTAAGTAGATCACACTGATCAGACAGCAAGCTCAAACAGGAAAACCCAATTGCCCAGGGATCCTGAAACTCATAATGAACTGGCCCAAAGGTGAAAATTTCAGAGTATCAGACTACCAGACAAGGAGAAGATGACACATGCTGAGGAGGGCCTGCCCACCATTTAAACAGCTACCAGAAAATGAAAAGCAACATGCTCTCTTTAATGAGGGTTCCCACCATACTAGCAACATAAGGATGAGTTATTTCTGGCTCAATGAGCCCTTGACACCTCAGATCATCCAGTAAGAGATGCAACATACAGATGGGCTCATGATTGAGGGGTGGACTTAAAACATGGACACTATTTGCCAGGTGATGCATAACAGTGAAACATTCACTGCAATCAAGCAGGCCAAATCCGCTGTGGTATGGTGAATGATGGTCAAAATATAAATACGAGGAGGCCTGGAAGTTTAATTACATCACACTCCTACAAACACACCAAGGTAATAGCTACGTGCTGACATTTGGGTAAAGAACCCCTGGATGGTTGGAGATGTACCCTGTGCCTCACACCACTGCTTGGAACACCATCTTGGGCCTTGCGAAGCAACACCTGAGACAACATGGCACCCCAGAAAGAACTGACTTGGACTACAGGACTAATTTAAAAAATAACTTGATAGACATCTGGGGCAGAGAGCACCATATTGAGCAGGTATATCATACTCCCTGTCATGTAACATCCATGAGTAAACCTGAACCTGTGCAAGTTTCCACTGATCCAGCCATTTCAGATTTTGAGACTTCAGAAGACTAAGAAATCACACGTTGGCTGCTCTCCAGTGTATAAAGTATACTGACCTGCCACTGTCTACTACACTGCTTGGGTGAAACAGATCCTCTTGAGGCGCAAAGAGATAACAAGTCTGCTGTGCACCTTGATAGGCTGCTCTCAAAGTTGATCAACCTAATAAAAGTCAGATGTGCCTTTCTCCATAACAAGAACCAAAGGCACTTGATTGATGTGCCTAAAGATTTATATAATGTTGCAGAAGCAAGCAAGGTATTGTCTCCCTTCCCCTGCTCTCACTACTAGCAATCTTGCAGGGATAAACCTACTGAGAGATTCTATGTGTTCTCCCGGATAATAATCACCCTCCACCTTTGTTTAGGTAAATTGAACATACTGATCTCAGGTTTCTCTGATCAGCATTTTCTTCACCTGCAAATTGTATGACAAGCCATTACTTTATTTTTCAACATCTTCCTAAAAATGCAGACAGTGTTTGCAATTTTCTTATGTCCTTCTCAGCCACTTCTTACTCACTGGTGAAATCAACTCTCCTCACAGTCAGGGTATTCAGTTTTATAGATTTGGAGGTCACAGTAGACAATTTTTTGCAATTTTATATTATGTTCTCTTGCAGAATTGCTTGCTAACTATGACTTCTAGATCCCTTTTATAGTTTCTCCTTTCCAAAATACTATTCTCCTCTCACAGAGATGAGACTTGCATTTCTCATTGCTTGGTATACAACCAGTTTTGACTGTACTTAAAAACTGCCCTTTGTTTACATGAGTTTAGTTTATAAATTTTTTCAAGTTGCTGTCCATGCCTTTCTGCAATGTGTCACCTGCTTATTTTATTAACAGCAAATCTATTTGTCTCTGGATCACAAAGTATTGGAAAGCATTGGATGGTACCCGTTAAGAACTGCAGTAGAAATATTTCTGTTCAGTGATGCTGAAAAAATTACTAATTTTTGTGCATGACTATCTTTAGTTTGAATAACAATTAGGAGCAAAAAAAAAAAAAATTGTAGCTATAATTGTGCAGTATTACATCAGCTCTCAGTAATGCTGCCGCTAGCACAAAAAGGGAAGGCCAGGTTTATGCCCTAAATCTCCCATTCATGCCCTGAATACAAACTCATTAACATCCAGAGCAGGGTAACAGCTCTGGCACTCTGGGCCACCTGCTCACAAAGGTTCACCAGGCTGGCTCAGGGCAGCTTCTGTGTGTCAGCTGCACAGTCAAGCACAGCAGAGAGCATTGCAAGATATGACACCCTGATGTACAGGTAAAGGACTATACCTTCCATTTTAAAAACACACATTTCAGAAGCATTTTCAATAGATGTCCCTAGCATTCATTATTCCTTTTCAGATATGCTTCAACAACATTACCAGATGTATGCCAACAAGAGCATCAGTTATGGACTTCTGTTCAGTTTGCAGCCATATGCTGTACTTAAACATATCAGATTTATTGTATGAAGCCACTAAGTTTCTTTCATTCTTATTTGAATAATATACATCAGGAGAACTGCAAGGCAACATTATGCCTTCATCAGCACTATTTCTCATACAAAATTTTTGTTTAGCAACTGATGTGTTTAACTGTTTCTGCAGTCACTTGCTCTTGGACAAAAATATCATTGGAATAAATCACATTATCTTACAAACCTTGTATTAGTTGCATTCTCTAATGAGAATATATTCTTACAGTCACAGCAGAAAATGTCACAGGCCATCAGTATCCAATTATGAACTCCAACATGTGGAGCACATTCAGACTAATCTATTGCAATTCTTCACAGAAGAATTCTCTGTCACAAGTGGGGACTTTTTTCGTAATTCATCAGGGACTGTTACAAAGACTTATCAAGGCCTCACCATGACTGTAACAGGTGATATCTCCCTCTACAGAGAAAAAGGTGAGCAAAACTGGGTCAGTAACCTACAACGGGCCAAACACGAAGTAGTGTCTGCTTTATAGGAAATGAGAATGGGTAGTTATCACAAGCACAGATTTGGATTTCCTATACTCACCTAACAAAATTATTTTTAAAATAGTAATAATAATAAAATGTCTCCTCCCATAAAAACAGCCTGAAGCAGGAGAGAAAAGACTGAAATACTGACTAATGTTAGTCGTCCATGGGAAAAGATGAGGTCAAACCAAAATATGCACACACCTCCAGAACATTCTGCAAAAATCTGCAGTCATCAAAACCCAAAACTTTCTGGGATTAACTCCACTTTGCCTTGGCTCCAGCTGTACCATCTTCAAAAAAAAAAAAAGATAAAAGCCCTGATAATTGCAGTGTAAATGGAGGATGGCATGTTGGAAAACTGGTATTAGGGAATAGGGCAGCATGGCACTCCATGGCTCAAAGAAAACAACCAGGCTTGAAAGAAAATGTGAAAGAATGTGAGACTGAAAGTCCTTTCCTCTAACAACTTGAATCTGTGACTGGATGCTACAAGTACAAATCTTGCTCAGAAAATACATATCCAGGTACAGGACCATTCACATGAGACCACTGATACTGCAATTAAACACTGAATATATTCCAACCCAGAAAAGAATGCAAAGACTAAAAAAAACTGACCAAAACCTTCAGAGGGAATCTGTAGCAATGAAACAGGAAGAAAGTGTTAGCTCATATTCACTATCTAGTAATTCTAGTTATGATGAATTTCCTATACAAATACAAGGTGAAGCACAGATCTTTATGAATCTAAAATGCCAGCTGGTGCTTCAAATAATTGCTTAATAGTGCCTACCAGCAAAATATGCAATGGCAGAAAGCAATCTGCTTGTACTGTTAGAATTCATATTAAAAAAAAGAATAAGCATAAAATAAATTTTAAAATCTGCAATCAAATTTTCAAGATTAAGTTATTTTCATATATTCTTCCTTCAGGTACTTTTGAATGTCTCATGAGAACTTTTTCCTAATTTTCATTAATATTTCATTCATTTATCTCATATTCTAATCAGACTTAAGACTTCAAGAATCTGTTTGCAGACTAGTTTCTATCTATTTCAGATATTCTAATTCTATTCTTACGTCTCTTTCAGATATTGCTATAGCCATTTTGATTTTTAAACATAAATAAGGAACACAGTAGAAAAAGTCAGCAATTACAGCAGCAGTACTTGAGACCCCATGACTGTAATTCTGCTTTCAATTCTCACAGGGGATCAAACAGCTTCTCATTATAGGAATAACCAAGTATGGCATCTGGCTAGCTGGCATTAGCTGGAAGGCACACACAGCCTTGCAGTCATTTAGGATTTTAGCGGGCACTTAAAGAACAACTTCAGTTATCTGAAACGTCCTTGTTGGCATTGAATGACATGGATATTTACAATATTCACTACTGATGCTCATTAAAAGTACAGGATGACATTTCTGAAACTGTACACATTGTCAGTAAAAGCACTGTCATTCACTTATAAATAACCACTGAAATCTCCATAAAAATAATTCAAAAAAATAAAACCAAAATAATAAAATAATTAATTTGCTATAATGGATGGAAATAACAATACAATTCCAGTGCCAGCAGCATACACTTGGAAGGATTAACTGTTTGGCTTAGTGACTACTACTAGTATTGTGTTCCTCTTCCATCACTAGGCAACAGACTGCTGGGTTATGCTGTAGGGTTACCTGAAAAGCATGTTGGAAATATTTTCTAGAAATCCAGAATTTTTTCCTTTGACAAGTAATTAGTATTTAATTTCATTAATATGAATCTCTTGACAGGCAATATAAAAGAGCTACTTAGCCACTCTTAAAGAATTATTTATAGACTTCTCTAAATTTAATGAAAGAGATAATTATTATGAACAAGCATAACTTATGTAACACATTGGCTGTTTCTTTCAGAACAATTGCATAATGATACAATTAAATACAACTGAAACAATAAGAGTTTATTCACATGTATCACTGCTCCAACAGATCTCCATCTCCCTCAAACATGATACAAGGCAAGATAGTAAAGCAATGGCTGAAAAACTTGCCATCACTACGATCACTGGATTTTTGCCTACAGAAGTGAGATACTTGCTAACTGGTAAAATAAATGGCATCTGCCTCAGAGTTTCCTTACTATATTAGAACTGCTGAAAGATATGTTTTTTCTAGATATATATGAAGACCAGGTTTAAAATCTGCCTACTTAAAATAGTTTCTCTTCATGAGATCCAGTTTCAAAGAGGCAGAAAGCCAAGCTCTTCTCCCTGTTCCTTGTTTAATTTAAGAAGGCTGCTACATGAGTCCTCTCTGCCTTAATTCACAGGATCATCTGCTCAGGGACACACAGAAAAAGCAACCTTCTACTTACATGTCCAATTACCCAGAGCATTTGAAATGCCACTGTCCACAGAGACTCTCAATCTAGGCAATTTTAAAGTTCTGTCACTTCTCCCTCATCCAGAAAGTCAACAAGTTAACCAGTTTCTCCATTTGCATGATGAGGTGCTATTTTACCACGAAATGCAAACCAACTGTATATTTTTAATATATTAATTCACATTTCAGGACAATATGCTGCTCACATCTCCTTCACTACACCTCAGATACATTAAAATGTTACTGGTGAACAGAATACTTCATTCCACAAAGAATAAGGACTTGCCAGAATGTCCTGATTCTTTAAGCTAATCCCCTTATAGGACCGGGCTAAACAAACACAGCACACGCATTAAACACAGACACCTAGATTACATAACAGCATCAGTATCACCAAACGCTTTAGTGTAAGACAGAGAAACCTGGTGGCATGTGTCACTGCTCCCCTGGCATTCCACAAGGGACACATTCTCACTCTTCAGTTCTCTGATAAACTATTTCCCTTCATGATTGCACAATATACACTCAGATTCAGTTTGACAGCAGCACAGAAAAAAATTGATAAAACCATTAAAATGCCACTGAGAAGAGACACAGACTTCCTAATGCCGTGTTACTGAAGTGCAGTAACACCTCAAGTTTCTTTTATTGTAGCAGTGATGTACACAAATGACAAATACCTCCTGCATGTAAACATGTCTCATAGGACAAGAGTACACAGCTGTAAGCTACACCAGGGCATGTTTAGGTTTGTCATTAGGAAGTTCTTCACAGAAGGTGTGATGGGGCTTTGGAATGGGCTGCCTGGGGAGGTGGTGAAGTCACCATCCCTGGAGGTGTTTAAGGAAAGACTGGACATGGCACTTCGTGTTATGGTACAGTTGACAAGGTAGTGTTGGGTTGGACTTGACAACTTCAAAGATTTTTTCCAACCTAGATGATTCTGTGATAAGAATGTACACACACATTTGTCTAATTGTTTCCAAAAAATCTTCACATGGAAGATCTAAAAATCTCTCAGTGGAATAAATCTGAACTAGGTTAGGTTAGGTTAGTTAGTAAGTAGGCAATTAGGTTACCTAGCTTTCAAGTTCAAATAGTACAAGAGTACTCACTCATACTACATGAGAAAATTTGTTATTTATTATTATTATTAAAATTATGCATCTGTTTAAATATGTATATAATATTAGGCTAAGGTCAAAGCCATACATTAAAACTTCTTGGCTCCTTTAAGGAAAGATGGGTATTTTTTAGACTCTGTTCCACCTAATAAAGGAAATTTGTACTGCACTTAATTTTGGATGATGCAACACTGCAAAGTGCAGCATTTATTATCATTTAAGCCATAAGTTGTACAGTCTTCAAAAAGCAGAATCATGCCTCCTAATTTTGGCCAAAATGGCATCTGTTCTAGGTATCATGCATCTTGGTGGCTGCCAATGGCTGAGATTTACTTCAGGCTACCTATGTAGCTCAGCTGTGGAGCTACATTTAGCCTCAGCCAGATAAACTGCCAAGAGAACCTGCAGTTGTACTTGTGCTGGTTAACCCAAGCTAAAATCCTTATTGTCAAAGCTACAATACTCAATGGTGAAGTTGATGTTTAATAAATAAATTGCCTTTACCACCACGACACTGATGAGAATAGTATAGTATTGCCATAGAAACTGAAGCAGAAAGTCTTGGTGAAATTATTTCAGGGAACTTCCCAGCAGATTTCTCAGAATGTTGGATTAGCATCCCTCCCACAGAAACCCATTACCTATTAACAGAGGAGCCTTAATGGTACTGGAATCTACAAACAAAATAGGACAGGAAAAGCACAGGAAAAATATTTTTAAAATTTTTAAATCCCTAAAAACCAAAGAGAAAACCAGTTATTAAATTATTGTTACCTATGATGATGAGTATTCTGACAGTAGAGTTCACACAGGCTCTCATCAGAAGCAGATAATGCAATTACTTCAACTAACCCGTTAAAACCACTTACTCTTTTTTCGTAAGGCTTTTTCTTCCTACATTTCCTTTAAAGCCCTAAGAATACTTCTGGAAGCACACATGTATTTGTGCATGTTCATAACAGAGCTTCTTCCTTCACCCACCACTTCTTTTCTTATTCAGGGCTAAAGCCAAGGTATATACTCTCACTTATCTTGTAGGCAAAAAACCCTAAGATTAGCTTAAGCCTGTGGAATTGAAATTTACAAATATACTCCCAGCACTGTCTGAGCGATGTCTGTCTTGAAAGCAAAGCAGGCACAAGCTCTGCCATTCACATTCTGTGCAGCAATCTGACTTCCTACTGTGGTCTGGCTGCTCAGTATGAGCTGTGACCTTCAAATAAGCTCAGAAAGATCTGAGCATATAGAAACAGGAATTCAACAGATAAAAGCAGTCGGAAATGTAAGAGGAACTTCCCATATGACAAATATCTGTTTATATTACTCATAAAAATGTCCCAATCTTCAGGGTCCTAAATGTCTCATGAAATTTTAACTACCAAAGGATCATTTGAATCCTTGATTTTGCTGTTTGGCTCTTCTGAACGTTTCTTTTTAAAATATTAATGTGAAAATTACGTAAGAAAAAAACCCTTTTAAAGCGTGGGGTTTTTCTCTTTCTTTTGTTTTTCTATGTGTTGACCTTAAAAACCAAACAAAAAAGAAAATACATGAAAAGTGTTTCAAGTTCACACTTCCAATAAAAGGTCAATGGCAAGTAGTAACTAGTTACTAATATGAAAACATTATTTGCATATCAAAATTCTAGAATTTTTACACAACAAAAGCATTGTCATATTTGGAATCCTGACTGCATTTATCTGTACAAAAATGTGCAAAATATCCCCCATCTCTTCTAACTTACTTTATGTTTTGAAAATACAATATTTTAGTCGTAGAAGTTGTCAGGAGCCAAATTTTGGAAAAAGTTACTTTTTCTATAACAGCTCACTGAAGTTTAGTATACATATTTTTTCCTGAGTCTATCATATCAGATTTCTTGGTCTAAATGTGTTTCAATCTATTCATTTTTAATACCACATACTTATTTTTAGGCATTTACTTTCAAGTACAGGAGTCCTCCTATCTTCTATTTCTTCCAGAAATTTCTTCCAGGATTTAATTTAATACTGAAAGGTATTGCAGAATTTTTGATTTTCAATTTTATCAATATTCCATAATTTTAATTATCATTTAAATAATAAATGATACTGTTTGGTATTAAAACAGACTCTTTCTCTTTTCCCATCATTTAAAAGCAAGCATTCTCACATTTTCCTATAAATTCCTTCATTTTTTTCTTGAACCTAGATTTTTAATAGATTGTGGTCGACGGGAAGTCAAACCCCTGTCTTTATGTATGTACTGGTTTGAAAGCAAGACCAGTGAGAGGCTCCAAGTCAGTAATACAATTTTAATAGGAAAAAAGAGAAAAAATTAAATACGTGCAATAGTACAAAATAAAACCACTGACAGAATCAGAATACAACCTGACACCCTGTCAGTCAGGCAGTCTGCAGTCTGATTAAATGGTGGCTGCAGTCCTCCTGGATGACAGATGTGGTTCTGTTAAAGCAGTGCTCCTGTAGAAGGTGCAGTTTTCCTCCGAAGGTCCAGCGATGATGTGGAAGAGCCTGGTTTTCTCCTCTGGAATCCAGGGGAAAAGGTTGCTTTGGTGTTCTAAATCTCGGTTTTCATTTAGGTAGGAAAGGCATGGCTCTTCCCCATGGCTGGAGCATCTCTCAATGGGATGATGTAATCTTATCAGTCCGGCAGTAGGACTTAATGGCCCATTAACAGAAGATATCTCCCACAGAGATAAGGATCAGCCCTTCTCTCGTTTCAACAGATGATAGAATACATTTTGAATTGTAAGTCAGGACAATGTATGTATCCTACACTGCAAAAAAATCCAGCAGTGCCAGATTGGCTCTCGTTCATTGGTAAAATAAATCCTGTGGATTTATGCTTCTTGTTCACATGTAGGTTACAATCTCATTTCAACTGGTTTTGCTTTTGAATTTTTCTTTTTTTTTCAGCTATCTCCTTCAAATCCTTCAGGACATCCTCTCGTAAAGCTGCACACATAGGCCCCTGTCTCAACATTACCAAGTTTCTATCAATACCCCTTCTGCCTTCCCTGCTTTGCTTTCTTTGAACTTTCTTTTGTCAGAAATCTTGGTCTCACTTATTGTCAGGATTTCCTCTGAAGTCTATTGCTTTTCCTTACTAAATCTTGTTTACTTAAAACTTTCAAAGACAAAAATAACCCTTTGTGTTGCATTAGTACATAACAAAAATGTGACTCAATTTGAGCACAACCTGTCTCTAGTTCAGCAATTTCTGTGTTGAAGCTTAGTAGAGACTGGTAGATTTTACCAGAATCAATTGTAAGTATTCATTTAAAAAATCAAAGTTATTTATTCTTATTGGCTATGACTTGCTAAATGATAACATGAAATTATAGAGAGTTCAGTTTGAACTGTAAAAAACAACCTAATCTATTATCTAAATTAAAGTCAGAAGCAGGTAGCAAGACATCAACTCTAAAAACATCTTCCAAGAACCACTCCAGTATCTCCCCCACACATACTGTCTATAGTAGTTATGACATATAGCTGTAGGGTCATTCAGCAACAAACATTACACGCACAATTCAACATTACAGACTGTTCTCAACCAAGAATCAAATCTCCTTGGGATATACATCATCTTTTCATGACCCTCTGTATTATCTGCCAAGGGAACCCAGGCCCTTGAGCAAAAAAAATCCCACAGATGAGAGGCAGAACTAATCAAAACTGTTTTCCCTAACACATTTTTATATGTACCATGGGAACTTTATCCCCTTCTACACTATGTGGAGGCAGGGGCAGCTCAAGTGATAAAGCCTTGGGTGTTAACTAATCAGATCGCCTTTGCTAAATGTAGGTCCAACCACCCATTGTTTTCAGTGTGGTTTTTAGCAGTCCATTGTATCTTTACAATCACCTGTATCATTTTATCATCTGTACTTCCCCATTGAGTACTGCATCACAGGGAATATGATACCCACTCAATACCTCAGTACCATGCTCTCTGGCCTAGATGTCTCTGTGGAACATTTTTAATATTAGTTTCATTGTCCAACTCGGTTCTTTCTGGGGTGTCAAGTCACCACAGGACTTGGTCTTCAAACCACAAGATGGTGTTCAGGCAGTGGTGTAAGGCACAGGGTACATCTTCAGCCATCCAGCAGTTTTTTAAACCACTGTAAGCATGTAACAATTGCCTTGGCATGTTTGTATGGTGCATGATGTAATTAATCTGCCAGGCCTCCTTGTATTTATATTTCAACCATCATATCACAGTGGCTTTACCTGCTTGGCAGGTTGATTGCAGTGAATGTTTCACAGTTATGGATAACCTGGGACATACTGTCATTGTTAAGTCCATCCCTTGATCACAAGCCCATCCCTATTTTGCTGCTCTTCCCTGATAACCTGAGTCCATCATGCAAGAAATAATTCATCCTTATGCTGCTAGTCCAGATCTACCTTTAATCTTGACAGCCCAATCCACTTGTCCCTTGCCGTGATGCTCTTCAGTAGCCCAACTCCTGGGTGCATGTGCATCTACTAGGTGAACTTTTACAGCCAGCCTCTCTACCTGACCAATGATGCCTCACCGCAATTCATCAGCCCAGATGGGCTTACCTGTGTCCTGCCAGTTGTTCCTTTTCCATTGGCCCAGCCACCCCTGCAGTGCATTTACTGTCATCCACAAGTCAGTGCAGAGGTAGAGCACTGGCCATGTCTCTGATTCAGTGATATCTAAAGCCAGTTGGATGGCTTTCAGCTCTGCAGCCTGACTTGGTGCACCTTGTCCCTCCATAGCTTCTGTGATTTGCCGTGTAGGACTCCATAACATAGCTTTTTATTTCAATATATTCTTATAACAGAGCAGGAACCATCACAAAATAGAGCATATATTCTTTTTATTTTCTGATAGTTGATTATGTGGTGAGCATCCTCAGCACATGTCACCTTTTCCTTCTGCTCTCCTGATAATAATACAAAATTTGCACCTTTGGGTTCATGATAATTTCCAAGATCCCTAAGCAATGGTTGTTTACTGTTCAAGGTCACTGTATGGTCAGAGCAAACCACTTATTCCATGTAGTATCAGTGGCATGATGTGTAAATGGAATTCCCCTTTGAACATCCAGCCCAGCAGTGGCAGTCAGGGTGCCAGGAGGAGCTGAGCTTTGGTGCCAATCACTTCTGAAGAAGCTCAAACCCCTTCAATAAACTGCAAGGATCTCATTTTCAATTAGGGTTAACATCCTTTAGGATGTTAGGATGCTTTGTATCCCTGGCTCCAGAAACCCAGGGTTTACCCTTGAGTCTCTGGATAATTTTTAGCAGAGATCCAGGAAGGACCACCCTGGCCGCACTGCAGAGCCTGTTTTTACATCTTGTTCTGTCCTAACTGCCCCATGGGCTTACTGTATTTATCCTCCCCTGTTCCACCCCCCAAATTAGGTGCAATTATTAATGAATTCCCAGAGGTACCACCCTAGGCCCAGGCAGAAGAGCAGCACTGATGAACACACATCCAAATGATCTTCAGAGCCCTTAATGTTATCATGTCATACAGTATATCACATAGTACAGCAACAAAGACATTCTGATCCCTCTCCCCATTCTGAAAAAGAGCACCATGAAGAACATATACAGGAATGTGTGAGTTAGGTACCACATGCACAGACCAAGCAACATTGTAACCAGGGGGCTCTGTACCTAACACAAAAAATGCTTAGAACAAAATTGTTTCCAACCGGCTCTGAAATCTGTTGTTTCCTCAACCCTTTGTTTAAACATGGGTTGAAACCCAACCAGAAATTAAGCCTTATGCCGCTAGTAAGAGGGATAAAAGGCAGAAGTAGACTGAGATGACCATTTACTGGCAAACAGCAATGTGATATGAAAACAAACATTAACAGCAACAATACTAATAGAACTATATGGAGAGGGTGATTTACGTGCGAATGCTCATTGAGTTAAATCCCACGTGACTGCACCACAGTTAGAGCTGCAGCTGCCCCACCACTGCATTCAACACTTGCTCCCTGGAATAAAGGAACAAAATAGCAGCAATCCTCCAGGTGGTGCCTTCCACTCAAAGCCACATCCTCCTTCTTGGCAGAAATGTAAATCCCTTACTCTTGTCCCCCCACGATGATATGAATGGTATAGCACAACAACCCCGGGGTGCCTGCAAGGCTCCAAGCTGCAACCTTATGGAAACTGTCAGAAAATTAACACTGTCTTTGGCCGAATCTGGGATAACTTGATACATTCTAATCCCGCTAATTCAATACATTACAAGATGTATTATCCTAATTGTAAAAAAATCCCCTTGCATCAAATTATCCATGTAACAGTACTTATATCCATCAGTTTATAAGCCACTAAAATTATCCTTCAAGTCCTTATAACACAATCCACTCTATGATTATTTTATTTGCTCAAATGACTGCGTACTAAAGCAAATCTGCAACAACCAAGCAGAGCACAAAGGAGCAAGACTGCTCACCATCCTTATTAATTACCTGACTTGATAAGACATAGTCTTCCTCCTCACCAAAAGAATCACTCACATGAAACATGAGATGCCTTTACCGACAGAAATCCCAGTACTGCAATACTTTTAGCCCCAGACCTCACATCTCGCACTGAATCTGAACCTTTCAAAACTGGGTGTATTGACAGTGATGATGTATCATTGCCTCTAAGTCTTTGAAATATGAAACCTCTGGCTTGCTGGCAAAGTATAAATCAGTGTCATGGTTACAGGAAAAAGAGCGCCCATATGGGTGTGGCCAAACTATGTATTCCACACCCACCTACATATTCCTGATAAACTGCTAGTGGTGGATCATTTGCAACAGCTGTTCAGTGCACACCCGACCCGCCAGGCTGCTAGCTAGGTGTTAAACCCTGAGTGGCAGGACAGCATTTCTTTGTCTTCACAAATTGCCTCCACTGCTTTAAGGACATTTTTAAATTTTAAAAGTTCATCATGGGTCAGTAGGTTATGAAACATACATTCTGAAGTACACTGAAGCAAGAGTTTTGACATAATCACTTGAAATCCAGATAAAACCCCTGAAACTTAAACACTTCACAGCAAAAATAAGCATTTATTTGATCTTTCAGTGCAAGGACTGTGGCAATTCCTATCCTCCAAACATCTACTATTTTCAATATCTATAAATGAGTTGTAAATGTAAAGGGTGCGGAAAAGAGGAAATAAAGTTTAAATTAGGTCAGAGATAGTCAAAGTAAGTCAACAGCTAATATTAGTTCACTTTAAAATATCTAAATATTTCACATGAGGATAAATGCAAACTGGCCAATTCTGAAAAATAATGTACCTCACTTTGAAAACTCTGCAGATCTTTAGTTAATTAAGCAAAGGTCATTCAAGATATAATTAAATACAACTCTATTGTGCCGTATCTTGATTTCTCTTCCAGTAATATATATATACACTGTATTAAAATACTGCAAACTGTCAGTCTGGTCAGATGTTGACAGAGCATAAGAAACAGATTAGTACATACCAAACTGACCAAAGATTAACTTTTTATTAGAGATTAATACAATGAAAAATTGGGCAATGCAGAACATCCTGTAACAAAATCAGATGTCTAAACTCTTAGAGAAACAAATAGCTTTGATCAGTTGCAACAGCAGTCTTATAAGAAACAAACTTTAGCAACAGCTTTTTACTCTTGGTTGCTATTTCTATGTAATTTAACCAGCTCCATGGTCTTATCATCCAGCCTAAACATTTTTTCATCTGTCATTCCCTGTGTGTCAGTGGCCACATCCCTGTGGCCACCTCCCATGCATAAATGCAAGTGTTCTCCAGTTTTCTAAAATATTGCCCTCTTAATTTTCAGAAATATGCTGCTCTCAAATCATGCTCCAAGAACCTGTGCAAATTAGGTCTCTCCAACTCTTCCTGTTTTGTACTGGCTTTTTGTCAGGAAAAGATAATTAATCCCTGACAGTCATAGTTTTCAAAATATCTCACCACCTTCATCTTTCTCAGTGAAATTAAAGTAGCGATTAAGATCCTCTTGGGTGACATTATCTGCGTAGCCTTTCATTAACATTTCAGCCTTTTGTCTTTTCTTGCTCTTTTTCCTTCTTTGGCTGGATCAATTGCCTGTGACATATGCCAACTATAACAAACAAACCAAGTTTTTTCCCTTGTGTAACTTCAGTGACTCAAACAGCTCTAAACCAATTATAGATTCATTTTGGTATAGGCAGAGAAACATGGTATGCCAGTCTGGTCTTCATTGGCTCTGCATCCCGCTCCACGCTAAATCCAAATTCTACTCTCTTCCCTCCAGGCTTCCTTCCAGCTCAGCCTGTACTCTACTCACTACAATTTCTTTTCTCTTTCCCAGCATCTCAGTACAAGACAATGCTCTTCGCCCTGAGTCTCCTCATAAAAAACAGCTCACTAAACTCCCCTTCTTTCTGCAGGTCCTCCTCTTGTGCCACACAGTTCACCCTCTTACATCAACTTGATTGACTAATAGTTATCTTTATTTGCAAGAATGGGAAAGACTCTGTTGGGTCTTTCATCTCCAGTTTTTCACTTCATCTCATCTCTCATCAGTCTGCATTACATATTCTAGACCATTGTTTTCCAATCCCGCTTATTAATGAAACAAATAGCTCCATCTGTCACAAAGGTAATGAAACTTGCTTTCTTATGGCTAAGAAGTTACAGATTGAGCAGCAGCCCCTGCCAGCCTCCATCCTCCCTCTGCAATAACCCCAGTACTCTCCCACATTTCCAAGTTATTCACGTAGCCACTCACAGAACTGGAAACATGGAGGGAAAGGTTAAGAACCTGTCCACCATTTTGGTGTAACGGATCAACCTGGACACATTTTAAGCACAAAATTACAAAACTTGTTGTTACCAGTTTTGTTGTTATCTTGTAAGAAAACACACTGGAGAGTAGTGCCCACAAGAGAGGCAGTCAGACTGCAGCCTGGACATCCCTTCAATCAAGATTCCTCTCGCTAAGCCCTCTTCATGTTCACTGTTGATTCAATATGACATATGCCCAGATCCATGTTCTCTGATTAAGAAGTGAAACACTTGTAGGGTCTCTATTACCGCAAATCTTAAGAAACAGGGATATTTCCATCCTCCTGGTTTTTACTAAATTACTGTGACAAAATATAAGTGGCGTGAAACTTTTCATGCAAAGCTATGTCTCACATTAAAGAGAAAGGCCATGCTGGCACAGGCACTGTCAGATAAATTCATGCTCCATCTGGCATGTAAAGGAAAATTAAAAGGGACAAATAGAAAAACTTGCCTCACTGCCTTGGGCCATGGCAGCACACTCAAGACACTGGAAGCATTGTGAAACATTGCTCCTGGAGTGTTGTCATTTCCTGTCCAGCGGACACCCCAGGAGGCATCCATCACCATCATCTTAAGTCCTTCAAGGATGCAGCACACATGTAGCTCTCAGCTACATGACAACAGTGATTGGCTGCAATTTGGACAGTATGAAAAGTTTGGCCAAGGAAACCTGTCTCATAGTCTTTGGAAACTGGAAGAAGAATGATGTAAAATCATGCACATGTATTCATTTATTTGTCCTAAAAACACACATTTACACTTCCAATTACTGTTTAAAAGAAACCTAAGTTTTCTGCAAATAAATACTTAAAATGCCCTTTCCAAAAATATTCACACACAGAAGTATTCAGTCTTCAGCAAAGAACTAGATTAGTATTTAGTGCCCAAATAAAATAAGTATTGTTGGAATAAGACTACACTTCTATTTGTGCAGCTCTGCTTAAACCAAGACACTAATCCTATTCAATGCAACATAAGCTTTACTCAATACTGAAAAAACTAGGTTTCTGCAAAACTGTCCAATATTGATATACCACATTTTAATGAGTTCAATTAAATTTAAATGGCTTGCTTATGCCAAATATTGTATTTCACAATAAAATCTTACATTTTAAGTCTTCCTCCCACTAATTTATGCTCTTTTTCACTGATGACAACTGTATTATTTCAGCTTGAAAGCATAAAAAATTTGACTTATTGTGGGATTTTATTTCTCTCCATCATGTCCCTTAAATATGTAGTAGATCTTTTTGTGTGCAGATTTGCTAAAAAATTCAAGCCTTGATCCAAAAGAGGTAGTAGCATCTACTTGCTCTTTATTTCGATAAAATTTTACATATAATTTAAAAGAAGTTGCAATTTTATGTTGATTTACTTTTAGGTAATTTAATCTCATTTTAATAATCCTGATATACTTTTTTTTTTCTTTTGACATGTAAGTCATGCAAGGAAAGACAATGAAAATCCAGCCACTGCTGAAAGTCTGTGCTGCTGTGTCCTGGTTGCAGAAAAAATGGAATGGAGCTTTTAATGCTGTTTCTTCCATACCACACACATCATCACTGTGGTCAATGGGGATGTGGTCCCAGCAGGAAATGCCAAGGAGCAGGAGGGGAAATGTACCACCTTGCCTGGCTCTCTCCAGGGAGAAGGTATTGGGATCAGCCAGGTGGACCTAGCTGCTCTTCACCACCATCAGTCCCTTTCCCATTCCTCCCAGCTGTGGGTTTAAGATGTGGTGCTGAAGGACAGCAATGCCACGTCCAAGACAACTGCTCCAGGAATATTAGAAAAAAAGAGAGAGAGAAGGGGCGGCACAGAGCCAAGCTCAGTGAGCCATTCAGAGCCCTAGCTCCAGCAGAGCCGAGTGAGGGCCAGAGAAGGATGTGCAGAACCAAACTATTGGAGTGGTCCGGGACAGCAGCACGGCACAAGATTCAGAAGGGTTTCCTTGCTCTACTTAGACTGGGCAGGGGGGATGAGAACATGAAGCCACCGGAGCTTCATGGCCGTATTGCCTTTGTCTGGAGTACATACCACTGTCTCTGGGAAGCATTTCTTCTTTTGCTCCCAGTGTTCGTGGGTGGGACACCCTCTTTTTATATACTTTTCTCGTAATTCATATGGTTACCATGATTTTAGTAAATTGTTATTTTAACTCATAATCTCTTCTTATTGTCTCTCCATTGTCAGAAGGTACAGGGGGAAAGGGAACAGCTTGGTTGGAGTTTGGTTCCCTGCAGTTGTTAAAACCAGCACGTGCTGAAAGTAAAACTTGGATTTGAAAAATGCAAGTTATTCCAAACACATACTGCCAGACGTGTAATCCCAAATACTCAGAGGGGTATAAAGGTCATGGCTGAAGTTAGGAAGGGACTTTACTGCCCTGAGGTACAGTCTGTAAGCATGCAAGACTTGACTCCTGAGGTACTGAAAACTGGACTGAGGTACTGAGCTGGAAACTCCAGCTGCTCACAGTGGAAGGTACTTGCTCTGTTAACAGATCACTGAGGAGTACCAGGCATACTTGAAGACAATCAACAATGCTTTATAGTTGGAGTCGTATTTCCCCAAATATCCTATAACTCAGTGAAGCTGGTGAATTAAACTGGATTAAATAACCCAAGTGAAGTTATACTTTAGAGTTGAGAAAAGCAGTGAATGTGCTTATTAAGAAATAGCAGAAAAGCTATTCTGTTTCAGATCATCCCTGTGAAACAAATACAATCAGCAGCTCTGCAAACTTCACCAATACACAAACAAGCTTTTTTAATTATCAAAACCAGCGTATCTGGTATCCAGACACAGCCCAAATTAATACGAGAAAACCTGGAGTACCTGGAGTAATCAGTGATAATCCTGCTAATTAAAAAAAAGTGTTAGAGCCTAAATTTATTTGCTTTAGCAGTATTCTTTCCAAATACTATGACTGTACCTTGTTCTAAATGTTATGAATGTTGTTCTATTTCCCAATTTATCAAACAACAAGATTAAATGTAGCAGCAAATTTTTAATAGTAACAATTATAAATGGAAACAATTAAAGTATTGGAGATGAATACAATTAAAGTGCATATATTTGAGAATATATAAAATTTGGCATTAAGAAATTTAGTATAATTGAGGTTCATATAAAGCATAGGCAAAACCAGCCAGGGAGAAGCCCCCCCTCCGACCAGGGGTACAGGGAGGGACTCATCCCTCCTCATGTACCGAAGCATCAAGGCTAACAATCCCACTTATATACTATATGCTACAGAAGTTTCTAGAAAACTCCTCCTAGTTTTTATTCCTAAAATCTACGTCACTGTGTTGCATGGCGCATGCTCTGCTGATGAGTTAGGGGGTCTCTCATCCTTGTGAGGGTCTCATTTCCGATGAAGGCTCGTCGTCTTCATCACTGACCGAGGTGTGACCCGCAGGTAGCGCAGGCGCACTCTGTAACTGAGCAGATGCTTTCCATAACAAGACTTTAATTACGTCTCATCTTGGAATCATCCCATTTTGGCCCATTTCAAGGTCGAAACTTTCTATTTCTAGATGCTAGTTATCAGACCTACATCCTTCTACCATCCCTTCCAACATACTTGTTAGACTCCCAACATCTGGAAGACGTCCTTTGCCCTGTCTCACCCATCTTCCCCCCTCTGTAACAATTGTCTTCTATTGATCTAAATACAATTTTGCTAATATAGTTACAATTTAATTAGCACGAATCATATTTATCACATAAACAAGCATAATACCCTCACAACTTGCACTTGACCTGTTTTGTAAATAAACATTTACAATTCTTTACTAAAACAACAGCAGAACAACACTGAAAAAAGTAACACATTCTCATACTGATAGATTCAGCAGTCTTTGAAGCAGAATAATGTCCTGTCGTCTTGAACAGTAGTATTTAATACTTAAAATATGCAATACATTCTTGTGAGCAAGGGGCTTGGGGAGAAAGGGATGCACTACTGAAGGGAAATGCCCACTTCATAGACACCTATAACAATAATCCACCTCAATAAGCAATGATCTAAACCCTTTATAAGCATTATACAAGAGATAACCACAGTCGTTTCCAGTCAGACCAGTGATTATAACAAAGCAACTCCATGACACAAGGTTAAGTCTAGGTCCCGTATTTGTGAAGATGAACTCCTTTGAATTCTGCAGAGGGACATTAAAGTACCACTGACCTCAAGGTACACTTGCAAATCACTGCAGAACTACTACTATTCTTCATTAGCATAGGTACTGCTCTGGCAACAGCCAAATATATTTATACAGCCTATTTTTGACAACACATGAGCATGCCTTTTACTTCAGCTGCTAATTTCTCTCTGATTATGATACAAGACAATTTATAATAATATTCATTAGTCAGTTATTCCTGAAAAAGGTGGATGACTGCTTAGAATCACACAAGATCCAACAATACTCATATGTTTTGCACTTTTCTCGCAGTAAATGTATTCCAAGATTCAGCAGCCCCTATCAACTGTAGCTTCACCACGTAATTTAAAAACTGACAGTTGGAAGAGTTACGGCTTTGTTTACTGCCTTTTCCCAACAACAAGACGATGGTCTCGTAGACTAAACTGACAGCTGCATGAGACGGTACCCAGTGTGCCAAATAATTACCTACCATCTATTAAATGTGTACTAGCGGTCGTCGTTTGTGTGTCTTGAAGAAATCAAAAGACATAGTAATTCAAATTTGGATAACCAAACCAGGAAAAAAGCCGAAGTTACCTGAGGAAAAGCTGTTTTAAGAGCAGACACCAGCAGAGACGGCCCTCACAGACGTGCGAGGTGGCCACTGGGGAAAGGCGTGAGAGCGAGTGAAGCCTAACTCCAGCCTCCGAGACACCTTTCCTCTGCATGGTTTATGCAACGGAGGTCTGAGGGAGCGCTCCTGCAACGGAGCAGGAGCACGGCTGGCAGCGGTGCGCCCACGGCTCGGGCCCGCCACACCGCCCGTCACGGCGTGCTGGGGTAGGGCATGGC